>NQII01005376.1:85214-116521 GCA_002778355.1 Clitarchus hookeri
AGAAGCACTCGTTAATAGGCTAATATAACGCAGAAACGTAGTCTTGCTTGCTTTTTTTCCGTCTTAAATCACGAACGAAGCACCATCGAACTGACCACGACCGCTGCCTGCATGCATATAACGTATGACCCGTGATGTTTTATGCGCCCGGTAGATTGCGTCTGCCGCCATTATTAATGGCTGCAGACGTTAATAGGCGTAAACATCAACTTTCGCGATTTCTTTAAATATGTTCTACTTATTTTAACATTACGCCGTCTTGAATATCAACAAGGTAAGCTATCCAGAACCCGTTAATGCAACTTTTGTTGGCATAAAACGTTTCGTTCAAAACGTAAACAAACTGTCAGAAACAGTCACCTCACAAACTTGTTCAATTTTTTAAAATATGTTGTACTTATTTTAAAGCCATGCCCCCAATATATTCGTGTTCTACGTTATTAGTAGAGTCGAAATATACCACTTTCTGGAGTTTTTTTTTTATTATTTTCAGAACAGCCCCTAAACTAGAAAATTATCATAAATTTAACTAACTACAGATTTATTTATTTTTTTTTTTACATTTTGTTATAATTATTAGTATAACTAAAAAAAAAAGGTTAGTTAATTTTTGGCTGTACTTGAAATTCTTGCGGCGGTACAAAATCTTTTCCACATTGGGAATATTTTTGATCACTGTACTAAGTGGGTGGCAGCAGTGGCGACTGATAATTATTTGTAAATGCTGTGATAATTAATGACAATGTATCCACTCCATTTTCATTTTTTTTGTCATTGCAAGTTATCTATACATATTATAAAACTCAACGTGTCTGTCTGTCTGTGTGCTTATCACTCGAGAACCACGTATCCAATTTACGTGTGTGTGTTTTTTTTATTTTTTTATATAGCTATGTTCTCTTGTCAGGTTTTAGTACTTATTTTGTTATGTAAAGTAGCATAAGGAATAAGCAGTGACGATAATAGTGAATCAAGTCTGAAAAGAGTTTGCAGCCAGCGCGCTCTCTTGTAATACGCTCTCTAAACTGTTAAAGATGGAAAATACCATGTAGTAAAGAATTATGTAGAATAAAAGACTTAAAAAAAATTCAGTGGTAGCATATGTCTATCTATAACAAAGAGATACTAATAAGCGTTTTTACCATTTAATTCACAAGCAACATTCATTGACAACATTTTTCACCTTGCACTCATCGAAATTGAAAAGCAAGTGCAGACATTGTCAGGGAAAAAGTATAAAAAGCATGGTCTTACCAATACCAGATAACATAGTGGATTCAACCGTTAACAATGACTACATCAGTGAAACTTCATATAGTTTCCTGTGTAATCATCCTTTTAATAATATATTTTACATCTGAAACACATCTTAATCTTTGACAGAAATGTAGGTGAACTCTGTGAGTTACTAAATTGAATTCTGTAAGCATGTGAGTGACTCGGAAAGCATCCTAAACCAGGTTTTTTTTTAGTTTCTATGTGGTGGTGGTTTTGTCAAGGGGGAGGGGGCAAGATCTTCTAACCCTAGTGCTTGAAAAAGGGCTCATGCCCAAAATTTTAGTTTTGGAATAAATAAAATTTGTGTTTAGTTATACACACATTGTTTCCTATTCACATATTTTTCACAAAATCCTTGCCCTACCAGTATAAATATGAGGTGTGCGCTGTAGAGAAAGTACAAGCGTCTTTAGCAAAACAAAATTGAAGGTATCCATATACAAGATTAGCTGACGTTTTAAAGATTTAAGACATGTGATTATCACTTACACATTTATTAATACTTCTAAATTCCCTGTTGATAATAGTTCTAACAATAAGCGGTTGTATTTTTACTCAATAGTTTTTCTGAAATTATGTAATTCTTTGTCTTGTCATTTGTCATATTGATTACTCAATATAAAAACAAACTATAGGTATGACTAACTAACCTTCTGACTTCAAACGGAATTTGTTTAAAAAAAAAAAAAACCCTTTTATATCTCGCTGCTTAGGGTGAAGTTTGTACTTGAGTGGAAGTAAATATCTGGTTGTACATATTTCTATAAGAAGTTAGTTTTAGCAAATCTTAGACAAAAATTATGTTAAACGCCATTAAACAATATGAATAGTAGAGTGAACGTAATGCACTGTTTGCAGGTAAACTGCAGAAACAGTGACGATGGCAGATGTGGAGACATTTGAGGAGGAGATGCCTGCAGTGGAGGTGGAGCCAACCATTGCCCTGGCCCAACCTGCGGAGCTGCCAGAAATCAAGCTGTTCGGTCGCTGGAGCTGTGACGACGTGCAGGTGTCGGACATGTCTCTCCAGGTGAGCCGCCAACGTCTCGTTGCATCCCTACGCTTCGGTATACCCCTAATGCCCACCTGCAGGCAAATGTCAGGGAAAATGTAAATAATTGCTACTCTGCAAAAAAAAAATTAGTTGTGTAGGTCATGTTATTATGACCATATGTGTTTAAAAATTTCAATTAAGTTTGTGAACTGGCAATAATACATCTTTTCCACATGACATAGGGTCAATGCATACAAAATAAGGTAATTGTGTGTTTGTAATGGGCCCTCGTGTGAAGTCCATAGCGTGTATTGCAAGAAATATCAATGGTCTAAAAAAATGTTGGCCCTGCTTGCTTAGTCTGTTGCAGTGTAATTTTAATTCTTCTTCACTGATGACATATTTGTTCTGTCAGGGTGGAAAAATATATTGGAATATTTCTGTCGGGAAAATAGTTAAGGAAAAATTGTAAGATCCTGCCTGGAAAACTGAAAAGTCAGTGGACATCCTGTTATAGGAGTAATAAAACGTGCCATTTCATGCAGGCCAACAGTTAATGTAACTCAGTGTGTGAATTATTTATTAGAAAAGATAATTTTGGAATATTGTCTTGTGTGCAAAGTTTTAAGCTGTGAGGTAACATGATGAAAAATATAAAGATGCTCACGGGCTTTCATTACCAAAATAATGGAAGCCAGCATGTACATTCATTTTGTCCATTTCATATAAGTGGGGTAAATTTTGACAGTTCTAAAAAAGTAGCATGGCCACAGTGTATCCTTCCACCACAACTGTTTTGCCAGTGAAGAGACAGACGTTTGTAAACAAATGTTTTGAGTCCAGTGCACACCTGTATTTTCCTTTTTCCTAGTTTTTCCTGTCATGGCAGGCAACGAAAGACTGACGGTAGCTAACTTCCATCCAGTAATCAATGTATGATATTATAGCTAGGTTGGCATTCCAACCTGTTTTATTTTTATGGCCAAGTTACATTTTTTGGGGTTCTCTTTATTTAATTTTCAGGGAAAATAGGAAATGGGAAGGAGAGGGGGATTTAGTTTAACGTCTTTCGTGAGACAGCATTGTTTTAAGGTTCTTAAGAGTGTGTGCCATTTTGAGTTGCATATTGTTTTGATAGAGCAGTAGAAAATTTTGCTCATATAGAAATGACATTTTTGAAGTTACAATAATTTGAATGGTAACTTCAATGAAAAAAACAAAACATGATACATACATACATACATACGTCGCTGTTCATATTTGTACATATGCAGCAATACGCATGCACACACTCTGATCGAAGTTAACCTTACACTCTTGATGCGTACTGATATATACATATAATATATATAGACACACACACGTCTATATTGACGATAGTTCTTACGGTTATAATTTTTCATTGTTAACAATTGTTATACACGACATAGTACATTACACGCAATACACGTTAATATTTTACCACCAATGTTTTTAACACTGTTACAACTGTGGGCAAAGAACTGTAGTATTTAACCTCTTGTTATTGATGTGTGGTAGGTTACTTTGTTAAATGGACGCCCCCAGTTGGAATAAATATTAAAATGCAGCAACCAGTGCCATGAAAAGACAGTAAATTCAAGCAAACAACTTGTGTTGCTTATTTTTTGTACGTAGAAGCGTCAAACTTAAATGATAGTGGTGAGCACTCATACAAATAGGCCTGCCGTAACTTTTATTGCTCATATTTATTTGCACAGGTACTTAGTTTTACTAGGTTTATTTAATTATTTAATTAAAATTTTCTGGCTGGGTTTAGTATTTTGTTGGGATTGTGGCAAACATTCTAATCACAGAAACGTAAGCTTATTACACAATTGCGTTTCTAACATCTAGGGAAAAGTTACAAAGTTGTAATAAATAAACCAACATGACTTTACAATAATTAATTTTATCATAAAACAGTTCACTGCTAAAACTTGTAGATTTCGCACGTCCAGTAGCTCACACATGCTGGCCCCAGCTTTACGCAAAGGCAAAAATACCCTCACATGCAGCGGTTACGACACATGTTACTGTTTTCTCGTCCTGTTGTGGAAACGCAGATTTTATCACATCGTCATAACTTGACTAGGTACGTTTTAACAAAAACATGTACAAACTTGATGTGGTAATTTAAAGTATTTTTCACATTGTAGGAAGAGAAATTAACACTTTGTTCCGTCGTTAGCAACACGCCATGTCGTGTCACCAGTTGTCACTTCTGCCAACTTGGGATTTTTAACCATCAAAATAATAATACGTATTCAAAATTTAAAATCTTGTTTCGGTTTTAAATTATAAATTCAAAAATAATTATTTTTGCTGTAATAAATATGAAATATGCTAAAATTGAACAAACTTAACGCTGGAAAACTTCCAGAGGGTGAGAGAGAGGGGAGGGGTCTCGCGGTGTCATATAGTTGTGGTATACAAGTTATTTAAAATAACAGGTTGACATGTTACGCCTAGGGTGGTTTCTCAAAGGTTTGTTTCAAAACATCTGAATAAATCGTGAATGCATTATAGGTGAAAATTATTCAGGCTTATTAAACAGGAAAGAGTCCAAACTGGGAAATTCTTATAAAGCTTTAGTTGTACTTATAAATGTATGTGCTAACCAGTTAATTGTTTCCTGTTTGAAGGACTACATTGCAGTGAAGGAGAAGAATGCCAAGTATCTGCCCCATTCTGCAGGACGTTATGCTGCCAAACGTTTCCGGAAAGCACAGTGCCCCATTGTGGAACGACTTACAAATTCTCTGATGATGCACGGCAGGAACAATGGCAAGAAGTTGATGGCCGTTCGTATCGTCAAGCACGCATTTGAAATTATCCACTTGCTTACTGGTGAAGTAAGTATGAAATTTAGAATAGTTTCTTATAGTTCAGTTCATTATTCGTCATTTGGTAAAGTTTCAAGTCAGTATGCCAAAGATCTGCCCTTTTCTTTTCAAAACCTCCAAGTAGAACTTCTGGTTGACAGTTTGACTCGGGGGAACGAACTCCGCGTGCACAACACCTCTGCAATCGAAGAAACAAATGAGCATTGTCTTGATGTTGGACTTCACTTGGCGAGCTTTTTTGGGACGAGGATGAGCATTGTCTTGATGTTTGACTTCACTTGGCGAGCTTTTTTGGGACGAGGAGAGCCAGGTGTCTTCCACTGACTTGATTGCTACTTTGTTTCGGGGTCGTATCCATAGCACCACGATTCATCACCAGTAATCACCTTGGAAAAAGTTCAGGGTCCTCTTTGAGCTGATTTTGAAGCTAAAAACATGCCTGAAGTCGACACTCCCTTTGCTCGCCTGTGGGAAGGCGAGGGACAAATTTGGCTGCAACTCTTCTCATGTGCAAATCTTAGGATAAAATCCTCTGAATTGAACTTATGATATTCCAGACCTCTCACAGAGTTGATCAATGGTTCGGCGACGGTCTTCACGAATGAGAGCATTGATTTTGTCGACGTTTTCGTCACTTCTTGATGTTGAGGGGCGTCCTGAGCGGGGTTGGTCTTCAATTGACATTTCTCCATTTTTAAAATGTGAAAACCACTCGTAGACTTTGGTTTTACTTAGGGCAGCATCCCCATAAACAGTCTTAAGCATTACAATAGTTTCCGCGGCCGATTTCCCTAACAGGAAACAAAATTTCACAGCAGCGCGTTGCTCTCGACAATCGGCCATCACGTGTTCGCAAAAATGGAAAAAGTTGTTTCACTAAAAAAAAAAATTCCCAAGGGCGAACCGATGCACTCACAGTGACAGAACTTCACACACAAACTCAGGAGACGTGTCCCTAACGGACACCTGGTCGAATAATGGGTTCCCCCACTCTCCCTCCCCACCGCAGCCCAATTCCCGTTACTTTTGGGTCCTCCCTCGTATTTTGATTGACTTGTGATGCCCAAAAACACAACAATATTGTCGGTGATGAATGGTTTCTATGGTGAAAATTCATGTTTTCAGTCCCTTCAGAGCACAGCATCATATTGACAAAAATGGCAGGTATAAAGGGTATAACAAGATAATTACATTGAATGTTCAGTTAAACGTGAATGTTGTGTTTGTTTGCGCATGTACAGTGGACTTATCAGCTGTTTTTCAGGCGACAGATAAATTTCCATTCATCCAGAGTTTATGATTACATTAGTCATTGTAGACTATACTCAATATGTTGTGGTTGTGCTGTAGCTGGCATGTCCGTCTAGTGGCTGTGGTACTGGCTTCAGAAAGTATCGTGAAATGCGCAGGCAGCAGCTGCCCTTGTTATTGTTGTTGCAGTGTCACATATTTGTACAGTTTCACTATTTTAGTAGTGGGATTATCGTTAGATATACAAGACACCAATAAAACAGTTTGTATTTTGTAGAGAAACTTAACATTTGTACCTTGAACATAGTTGTGTGTCCCTTTCTTTGTCATTAAGTTCTGCATTTTAAGACTATTAATGTTGCAAAATAAAAGGTTAAAACGGGATGTAAAATACTAACATTGTTCCATTGTATTGAAATTTGCCTTCTTTTGTGTTTATTGCTGGGCATGTTTTACATATATGACAATGTATTGTTATTTCTAGAACCCACTTCAAGTGTTGGTTTCTGCGATAATCAACTCTGGTCCCAGGGAAGACTCTACGCGTATCGGGCGTGCTGGTACTGTCAGAAGGCAGGCTGTTGATGTGTCACCTCTGAGGCGTGTCAACCAGGTCAGGACAGTGTATAAGTTGTGCTGCCGGGTGTGCCTGCATGTTTCGCATTGTCCAGTTCTGTTTATTCTATTATTTTTTTTCTCCCAGGCGATATGGCTGTTGTGCACCGGAGCTCGTGAAGCTGCATTCCGTAATATCAAGACTATAGCGGAGTGTGTGGCAGATGAGCTCATCAATGCAGCCAAGGTTTGTAGTTTCTAGTGTCGAGTTGATTCTATGAATTGTCAGTACCACCGATTACTATTTTGAAGAATCAATTTTTGCACTATACACTTAATGAACCCAGATTTAATAAGTGCTTTCCAGGGACCACAAAAAAAATTCAATAAAATGCTAACATAATGGGGGAAAAAATTCAGGAAAAATTAGCATGGTTGAGATAGAAATTGTTTGAAAATATATTTGCTAGTCCATAGTGGTGAAGTTTTTGTATGCAAAATGTGAAATTTAATTTCTTGACAAATCCAAAACTGGGATATTCATGTAAACAAAAAGCACATAATATTGTAATTTGTAGTTTTTAATTTCCGTGACTGAATAGTAAGTTCTTTAGAACACTGTATTCCATCGCGTAATGGTTGTTCCATAATTAAGTTTTAAAAACATTAAACAATTTTTACCCTTAAAAAATTACGATCTTTTCAAGATTGCAGCCGAGCCAAAGTAATGCTCCAGATTACTGCTTCCCTTTCACAAATAAATTCAGGGTGTAAGTGTTAGTCAGTTGTCCCTTGACAAAGAATTGAGGGGCAGTTCCAGCAGACACAAGATGCAGCCAAATGTAACTGAGGACAACCAAAGTGTTTTTGGCTCCTCTCATAAAGGATGCAAATTTAACCCCATGTGGTGGTTCTGCCTCCCACTTATTGGCAGAGAGGGGGAGGATACAAGGACACCACGCTGGTTGCTAGGCAACAACTTCCCATTTTCACCAGTTCCTCTCCTGTTACATGTATGAAGAGGAAATAGTATTACACCTAATAGCAGCCATGTGTACGGCATGTGAGGGAGGAATGTTTCATTGCATTGCGCCAAGCAATGGCTAAGTGGAAGTAGAAGGGAGAACAATGAATGCTGCTTTTTTTTAATGGCAGTACACTCCCATTATTGGATGTCGCATGACAACCAAAAACTGGTAATGGGGTGTGTGGTTCGTAAACCCCCCCATCATAATCAAAGTTTGCACCTCAAGGAAATTTTTAGTATAAATTGTGTGGCCATCATGCTATAAAATGCAGTAGTAATGCCAGCTTGCCGAGACAAATTTGGGAACCTAATACAGTACATCAGTTTTATGATTCCGCATTTTAAGAGCGTTGTGATTTTCCAAGGTCATTCTCTAAAACCGTCAAATATTCCAAAACNGTCATTCTCTAAAACCGTCAAATATTCCAAAACTGACTTAAAAATATATTCCTTGGTAGGTATTCCAATAGGTGCAACTTGTTGAAAGAAATCAAGGTGAACGATCGGCTACCTTTGCTGCGTTGCAAACTGGGTGCTGTAAACTAAGAGTGCAAGTGTTGAGTGTACAGTAGCGCTGTCACGTGATCTAGAGCAACTGAGTGGCCAACAACATTGCGTAGTCTCCATGCTCAGTCGTGTTCAGAAGATAATTAAGTGAGCAAAAAGTATTTTGTTCACTGTGTTAACGTAGAGAATAAGTGTAAATAGTGGGGAACGAAAATATTGTGTATTGTAATTAGCGGGAAAGATGTACATTAGGGATGTCGCAAACTCAATAACACGCGATTCTTGAAGAATCTAGAATCGAAAGTTCAAGAATTTAAGCAAAAAAAAAAAACAATTACTACAAATACATAACATATCACCTTTCAAAAACGGTTTAAAATTACTTGATTTATGCCAGTAATTGAATCACTCTTGGAAAATTATTCTGTGCGTAAAAATTTGCGGGGAAATGGAAATAAAATGGGGTTCTACTGTAATTATGTACACATGGAGTTAATGAAATTACTTAAGATTTGTATATGTTTGAACTGTGTCTTCTCTGCCCCTCACCCTTTCTCTATTAGTTCTGTTCCCTGGACTCGACAATACAGTTTGGCTACTTTTATACGACAGTTGCAAGAAGTGAGATTTCTCATAAACTTGGCACAATATATTTCACTAAAATAATAAATTATTAATTGAAAAAGCTCTCTCAGTATGGATCTTAATGGGCTGCTATTGGGCATTGCAAATACTGTAGTTGGTTATTAGAGAACATTATAGCAGTGTAAAATCTTTTGTGATTGTAGTGAATTTATTATTAAAGGTTCTTCTGGATAAATGTTGAATTTTGTTTTCTGTAATTGTGAAGATGTGTAGCTTTAAAGGTTGACTTATAGTGGTGTGGCCTGTTTCAGGGATCGTCAAATTCATACGCCATAAAGAAGAAGGATGAGCTGGAGCGTGTGGCCAAATCTAACCGTTAAATTGCTGTTTTTCACCTGTTGTTTGGGACATTGTCAATAAAAGTTGGAAATATGGATTGGCTAATTTTTTTAAGTCGTGATGGTAACGCAAGAGAGTTGGCTGCAACATCTTCCATTTTCAGATGTCATTGTAAATCATACACTGTGAAAATTGTTGTAACTTCTGCTATAATGACATAACTTAACATTGAAATCAGTANTGTCATTGTAAATCATACACTGTGAAAATTGTTGTAACTTCTGCTATAATGACATAACTTAACATTGAAATCAGTAATTTGCTTCTCCACAGTTCTTTCCCCTCCCGCCCTTCACTCAGCCGTATAGTATTAGAGGGTGTCCACCCTCAGGGATGACATGGGGATGTCAGGGAATTTTCACCTGGGTATGGGGAAATGTAAGTAATTGCTACTCTGCAAAAGTTGTTAGTTGTGTGGGTGCAGGGTAATGTAATTATAATATGCATTTTAAAATTTTAATTTTTGAACTGGTAATAATTAAGACATATTTGTTTGTAGTGAAAAATTTTGATATATGTCTTCAATTTTTTTAGTTGATTTCGGTGCATTTTTCTTTGTCATTTTCAAATTCATTTCGTCAAAAATTTGGCTGTGAAAAATGAAATTATTTATATTTGGTTAAATATTTAATATTGCAACACACTTTGGCTACTTTGGTGATGGCACAAAAATAAAATAGCAAACATTTAATCAGAAAAAGCAAGCACTGTCATTAATTCCATATTGCTTGGCTTAAAGGTTTGTCCAGTCAGTCAGTCATATTCCCACACATTGAGAAACTCCTTTCAGTGTCTACATTGCTGACTGGAATCCATACTGATTTCACTGCAGCATTAACAAAGTCAGAAAAATCACACTTCAGTGAAAGCATCAATTTAACAATATTGACATCTTGATCATTTTGAAACACGTTATCTACAGAATTCCTGAATGACAGAAATGGTCGCAAACTCTCAGATGAAAGTTCACACAAGATAGGTCCTTTTTTATTGCATCACATATTTCATGGTTTTTTTTTTAAAGACAATTTTAGAATATTTTTTGGATCAAAGAGTTTACCAAGACATTCAATGAATTTCCCTACCACTGTCAGGCTCAATTAAATCTTTTAATTTTTTGAGACTCCTCTCACCGACCAATTTTAACTGTGAAGTCAAATGTGACTCCAAAAACAATACCCTACTTCTTGGCTATCGGGTAAAAAATATTTCCTTCTTTTTTGGGTTGCTGCAATCAATTAAAAACCTAGGCCAACATAATACAATTTTATAATTATGTTTTCACATAAATGAATTGTCTTTTCCCAATTTATTAGCGTATCACTGTAAAACTCAATTGTACCCGGGCCGGTTTGCTAGTAAGCAATAAGATTCAAATCACCTTTCTCCAAGTCGGATCATATTTTTTCACATTCCCAGTGTTATCAGTCGCAATGCTTCTGACCAAACGTTTGAAGCTATCCAGACTAGATAATCAGAACTGTAATAAGACCTTCCAGCTTGTCTTGAAATTACTTGACCTGACGTATAAAATCTGGTCAGTTTCCTAAAGAACTTGCAAATTACTGTATATACACTAGGGCTGAGCCGATACCGGTACCGATATATCGAAACCGGCCGATATCGTGATTATCGGAATTGTGTGCAATNTGTCATTGTAAATCATACACTGTGAAAATTGTTGTAACTTCTGCTATAATGACATAACTTAACATTGAAATCAGTCATTTGCTTCTCCACAGTTCTTTCCCCTCCTGCTCTTCACTCAGCCGTGTAGTATTAAGAGGGTGTCCACCCTCAGGGATGACATGGGGATGTCAGGGAATTTTCACCTGGGTATGGGGAAATGCAAGTAATTGCTACTCTGCAAAAGTTGTTAGTTGTGTGGGTGCAGGGTAATGTAATTATGATATGCATTGTAAAATTTTAATTTTTGAACTGGTAATAATTAAGACACATTTGTATGTGGTGAAAAATTTTGATAGATGTCTTCAATTTTTTTTAGTTGATTTCGGTGCATTTTTCGTCATTTTCAAATTCATTTTGTCAAAAATGTGGCTGAGAAAAATAAAATTATTTATATTTGGTTAAATATTTAATATTTCACACATATTTAATATTGCAACAAACTTTGGCTACTTTAGTGATGGCACAAAAATAAAATAGCAAACATTTAATCAGAAAACGCAAGCACTGTTCATTAATTCCATTTTGCTTGGCTTAAGGTTTATCCTTCTGTCAGTCGTTATGTTCCCATTCATTGAGAAACTCCTTCCAGTGTCTACATTGCTGACTGGGATCCATACTGATTTCACTGCAGCATTAACAAAGTCAGAAAAATCACACTTCAGTGAAAGCAACAATTTAACAATATCGACATCTTGATCATTTTGAAACACGTTAACTACAGAATCCCTGAACAAAAGATATGGTTGCAAACTCTCAGATGAAAGTTCACACAAGGTAGGTCCTTTTTTATTGCATCACATATTTCATGGTTTTTTTTTTTTAAGACAATTTTAGAATATTTCTTGTATCAAAGAGTTTACCAAGACATTCAATGAATTCCCTACCACTGTCAGACTCAATTAAATCATTTAATTTTTTGAGACTCCTTTCACTGACCAATTTTAACTGTGAAGTCAAATGTGACTAAAAACAATACCCTACTTGGCTATCTGGTAAAAAAATATTTCCTTTTCTTTTTTTTTGGGTTGCCGCAATCAATTAAAAACCTAGGCCAACATAATACAATTTTATAATTCTGTTTTCACATAAATGAATTGTCTTTTCCCAATTTATTAGTGTATCACTGTAAATCTCAATTGTACCCGGGCGAAGCCGGGCCGGTTTGCTAGTAAGCAATAAGATTCAAATCACCTTTCTCTAAGTCGGGTCATATTTTTTCACATTCCCAGTGTTATCAGTCGCAATGCTTCTGACCAAACGTTTGAAGCTATCCAGACTAGATAATCAGAACTGTAGTAAGACCTTCCAGCTTGTCTTGAAATTACTTGACCTGACATATAAAATCTGGTCAGTTTCCTAAAGAACTTGCAAATTACTGTATATACACACTGCTCTAGACCCTCAAGGCTTCTCACTGGATGACGAAACAATACTAACTTCCATTCATGTAAAAGTTTTATTTTTACTTCACTTGGAAGATGGCACAATTTTTTTTTTTTTCCTACAGGGTCAAAATGCAAACATTAAAGTTCTCAGAGTGCAATGCTTGTAATGGAAACACAAATTTTTATGTTGTATAAATATTATTATTTTTACCTCAAATATATAACTTTGACCAATCTATTACAACAAAATTTACAGAAAATAAAATTGATACAATAAATGTTCAACTATTTGGTTTTAAGATGTTATCTTTTAGAAATACGTAAAAATCTTCTGGTTTTTGTAAGTACATATTCATCACAGAATCTGAACCTTCATGCAAAGCATTACCTTTAAATACATTACGACAAGCACATAAATACTTTGCACATGCATCCATGGGTTTATTTTTTCTCTTCAGATGAATAATTTTGTTCATGATGGAGGCATCACTTTTTACTTTTTCATGACAACTACTCTGCAGTTTGGCGTCATCAAAGTGCTTGAAAGGACACCCTTCTTCTGATGCAGATGTCAAAACTGATCTCTGAAACAGACAGTATTGTCTGGTCACAATAATACTAAAATATGTACTAACCACTGCTCTGAATGCAGTGTAGTCTATAAGTAAAAAATTACTAGAGTAAGAACCAATCTAAATATGATTCTTCTAAATAGGCCATGACACTGGTGCACCACTCCTATAACTGTGACTGATAACAAAGTGTAGAGAGTATTGGCCGTGAAAGTTGATCATCATTAGGGGGTCAAGAAAAAAAAAAAAAAAGCACATGTACTTACTTCAACTTAACACTAGAAAGTATCACAATGTCAAAGAAAAATTCTTACTAACTTATTGAGATCCATTTAAAATTTACATAATACATGTACACTTTATTTTAACGTCATAACTGATACAGTTTATAAACAAATATTGGATCATACAAATCCTAGAAATACCCCACCATTCCACTAAAAGCATATTTGAAAATAATACCCAAATTTGTCTTTACGTGCGATATTAATTTAAAAATAAAAGTCGTAATTTTATTACTGGTTTATTATTTCTTCTGAGGAACTGCCCCTTACAGCAGATTACTAGGGGGTCATTGACCCCCTTATCCACTGGTTCCACCACCCAAGGTAGAGAGTAACCAGGGGGCTGATTAAATATACATATTTAGTGAGTGCAATACAAAACTTGCACTGCACCACAATGGAATTAAGTATGATCAAACAGAGAAACAAGCGGTCATGTGACCGATGCAAAATGCAGAGAAATTTGTGCTGGGCAAATACTTCAATGCTAATGGGATTGCTCATGCTGTGAATGCGCAGGTGACATGTAGCATTAGACGATGTGACCACCTTTAGAGTGGCCCCGGTGCTTCAGCAGAATAAATAACGTAGAAAATGTATGTACAAGATTTATCTGATTTGCAGTGATGGAGCTTCATTAAAATTTTTGCTGCATTTGTTGGAGGGGAATTTGTTACAGGGCACAAAAAAGTCTTGTTTCGCTAACTGTTGAAAAGGTAAGATTGTGATTGGTGAATATAACAAAAAATGCCCACAGCATGCAACTCTAATATCATTAGCAATATGTGAATATAACAAACACCTCATGCAAACCTAAATATAGAACTTGAACACTGTACCAATTGTATTACACTGCGAAAAAATATAGGCTACATGTAAATTTGTAATGAATTTTTAAAAAATTCCATAAAATACATTTGAGGTCAGATGCCTCGCTTTCGCAGACGACATTGCCATCCTATCAGAAAACACAACCGACGCCAAAGTCGCAATTGAAACACTCCACAAAATTGCCACAAAAACCGGTCTCCAAATCTCCTACAAGAAAACAGAATATATGGAACACAGACCAACAGGAAAACACATCATCACAGAATTCGGCAAAATTAAACGGGTCAATAAATTCAAGTACCTAGGCGAATGGATACAGACCAACGGTCTAGACAATGTTGCCATCACAAACCGAACACAAAAAATGGAGAACGCGTACAGAACCACTCAAGATCGCTATAACAAGAAGACGATCTCATGGCAAGCCAAAATCAGACACTATCAAACAGTAATTAGGCCACAAGCAACATACGGTGCAGAAACCTTGACATTAAAAAAGGTAGGACAACGAGAAGAACTCGAGAAAAAAGAGAGACGGATCCTCAGGAAAATTCTAGGCCCAAGAAGAACAGAAGACGGAACATACAGATGCAAAAGCAACAACGAACTTTATACCAAAGTAGAGCCAATTATAGAGAACATAAGAAAAAAACGGCTAAAATTCTATGGCCACCTACAACGAATGGACAATTACAGACTAACCAAAAAGATTTTCGATCACAACCGTCTAAAAACACCAACCAATTGGCTACAAGAAGTCAGAAACGACCTAAAATCACTTTCAATTACAGAAGAAAACACGAGAGACCGTGAAACCTTCAGAAGATTGGTCGACACTGCAAAATTTGAACCCAAAATCAGAAGGAAAAACAACTACACCTTCACGGAGGAAAGAAAACAAAGACAGTCACAACTCATGAAGGAATATTGCGCAGCAAGAAAACTCAACCAAAATGGTTCCAAGCGCTCTTAAATAGGGCAAATTCAAATAAAATAAAAAAATACATCATGTCTTCTAAACTAAATAAACAATAAGTTACCACAATATTACTTTAGTTACCTTCAAACACTTCATTCTTATAACATGATACCACATTTCTTCTTTGGTAGGAGAAATTTAGAATTGTTTTTCAAATAGTACACATACATAATATCAAATACGCTAGGTCTCTAATGTATTTGATATTATGCTGCGTTATTAAAATCTCTATTTCTTGTTTGCTGAAAATATGTAGTTGCCCACATATTAATCACCAATTGTCGTGCTTCATCAATTAGTGAAACAGATGGCTATCCAAATCCAAACGGTGCGGTATAAACAAAATGTGCACCATAGAGGCAGCTATGCACAGATGGACGGGCAAGAAATCAATAGCTGTTAGCCGAAGCAGACCCGAATACTTCAGAGAGCTGCCGATGATGGCTCAATGACAATGTTACAAAATAACTTATTGGCTCCTGAAAACGGCAAAGTAGAAATGAGTTTATAGGCAGGAAAGGATTGCAACTACTTGCACCTGGTATATTTAATTCCGGCTGCATTTAATTCCGCTGCATCAGTGCAAATGTCTGGCAGTCATATTTATTCGGCCCCCAGCAAAAAGGGAAAAAAATTCACATTTTGTGAAACATGACAACATAGGTACACACACACACACACACCAGACAGTACTGCAGCGTAGGTAACGAGTCACCAGATATCTTAGGGAGAAAGTTCAAATTTGTGTAGACCATTACAGGTTTAATTATATTACTCTTGAGTTACGCAGAAGCAAACACTCTCTGTATCAAGAGTGTGCACAAGTATTTGGTTGAACATTTTGGTAACAAATTGCTGATTGAAATAAAAATGATAACACCAACTCATTTGCAACAATCAAATTAAATTAAAATATTTTGTTTTCTCTAAATTTTCGGTTTAAGTGCAAATTGTCATTTTAAAGTACCTACATTACATAAAAAAAACCTAGTTCTTACACTCTTCCTGTATATTGGGGATCATACCTGATAAATTTGGACAGTAAATCAAAGTTCTTTGATTAGAACCAATGACTAGCAGGTGATTGGCAATCTTGGGATTGAAACAGTAGAGCTTATGTTATATTTCTCGTGGGGGTGGAGTGGTGAGATTTTTGCCTCATGTGCACTGGATGGCTATCAAATATGGTCCATACGGTATAAGAAGGCCACTTTCTGATAGTCAGTGAGTGGCGATTTTACGTATACGAAACAAAGTGCCATTTACAAAATCCTGTATCAGCTGATGCACGAACTAACAAAAGTTAAAATTACGTTGGCTATTCTGAGTGCACTGCCAATGCACATCAGGAAAGCAGAAAATACGTGGATAAGAAAGATTTCTTAGATTTATTAATACATTTTATTTTACAAGGTCACAAAACAATGGTTGTTAGTGTTAAAAACTAAACTTCGTTATAATGTAGTTATGTATAGGTGTTTGAAATGTACAATTGATACGACGTGGAAAAGTTTTCTGAAGTTGTGCTAACTTCAGAAAGCTTTTCACGTCGTATCATTCCTCTCCAACCTCGCTTTCAACACGTCCTTGATATTAATTCCAAAAGCATACAGAAATATTGTTGAATTATTTTTTCTAATTTGACGAAACGACACAAATTTGAAATATATTTCCAGCCCATAATATAAGAACAATCAACTGTTATCCAAAAACAGCAGCTCAAACTTCGCAGTGACGCGCTGTGCGCGCCATCTCTGGGATATTATGCGAGGTATTGCCAGCCAGAAATTAACCGCTTTCCTGCGCGATATGTAACGAATTTACAAACAAATGCCAATAGTTATATTTTTCCACGAGCTCTGCATAATTTTTAAAGTAACATATATTTCATGTAAAATGATTTGGAGTAAAAGTCATTTATATTCGGCCGGTAATCGTTCGTCTACGTAAATTATACGCCATATTGTTCTCATGAGACCCATCTCCTTGTTTATAGAAAGTGAGACGCATGAATAGTTTTTAAGCAATTCTAACGTTATTCCACGTTCATATTTCCAACTCGAATATTTTAGCTATACGTCCAAAGTGTGATAATAGATACAACAGACAGTCTCGCAAATATTAACCCAAATTCACTATCTCGGACAAATTAAAAAAGAGTTAGCAAATATTTAATTATTTGCAAAATTTTATATTTTTACTTTTATAACCTACTTATTTTTTTAGACAGATGTCAGTCTTAAAGTTTGTTTAGCATGACAGTACAATGGCAAGTGGATTAGCTGACAGCATGTTGATAAAAAATACAGCCCCGACTTGACAGACCAGCTGATGGCGGAAGGAATACATAGTCAGATGTAGTCAGACGTAAACAGTGGCGCTACTTTCGCAGACCTGTCAGAAAGCGGCCTTCTTATACAGTATGGACTATACCTGTCAGGTTCACAGTTTAAACTGGCAGCTTATTGCAGCGCTGGATTGCCACATATAACTGACTTACTGTCAGTTTTCCTCTAAAAACTGAAAAGTGGGTAGTCTGCATGGCACATGCACTGTTAACTTGATGTAGCAAAGTAAAAATATGGGCCGCTAAATTGCCACAAATAATTACCATTAAATGGGAGCTGAAACTCCATCACACTGTGCCATAACACGGCTAATGAATTGCCTTGAACAATTTAGAAAACCCAGGGTTTCAAATCTCAACACAATTTCCTCTCAGTTTCCACACCATTGGACATGGCCGAACCACAGAGGTATCAATAAAATAAAACATAGAATATGGTAAAATTTAAATGATACAAATCAATAATATTAAACTCTCACTAAATTGGCTCAACAGAGTAACATGATGCAGTCGGCAGCTAGATCGGTTACTGCTGCTACAATGGCAGGTTATCTAGATTTAAGTGAGTTTGAACGTGATGTTATAGTCGCAGCACGAGAGATGGGACATAGCATCTCCAAGGTAGCGATAGCATATGGATGTTCGCGTACAACCATTTTACGAGTGTACCGTGAATATTGGGAATCCGGTAAAACATCACATCTTCAACATCGCTGCGGCCGGGAAAAAATTGTGAAAGAAAGGGACAAACGACGACTGACAAGAATCATTAAACGTGACAGACGTGCAACCCTTTCTCAAATTGGCGCAGATTGGATTTGTGGACTGCCCTGCAGGATTCATGGTGTAAATTGCCTCCTGCATACCTTTGGACATTAGTCCAGTCCATGCCACGTCGTCTTGCGGCACTTCTGCATGCTTAGGCAGGTGTACCAGTGTTTTTGGCTCTTCAGTGTATATTAAAGTTCAAAATTAACTTCTGTAAATCTATACCCTGACTCCTCGAGTCCAATGACCATACATGATGGAACCGAGTTGCATCAATCTAAATATTTGTTTAAAAAACCACAATTCTTGGGCTTCAAAATGCTGCAAAACACAGCACAAACAGGCTAAGAAATACCGCTAGGTGCCTTCCTTGCCTGTAATTGTGGACTGGCATCCCTACCACAATGTAAACAATTGGATGCACACATGTTATTTTATTGAAATCTCATACTGGCGAGAGAGAGAGAGATATTTATTGATGTTTGTATTGAATACATACCATATTCCTTTCGCTCTTTCTTTTAGTCCCTGGATAAACAAACTCACGTGTGTGTCTTCTGACTCAATCTTTACTCTCTCAGGTGAAAATATTTTACATTTTAACAAACTAATTCTGCATTCTGTACTACATGATAAAAAAGAACTATTTATATAATGCACTATATATGTTTTTTACAACCGAATGTGTGTGTTTCTTTACTGATTATTTCCTGTGTTTCCTTAGCTGTGATGTGTGCATGTGCAATGTATTGCCAACAGTCTGTTCCCATGGTTTTGGTGCGCGTCATCTCACAAAGTCGTTGGCACAGCAGTTGCTAACATGGCGTGTTATGGATGTAAGCAGTGTGAAGGTACATATTCACAGACCACCATTAAAATTGTTGGGAAGAGAATTGTTTGAAATGATTTTTTAAGTATCTCTATAGCTGCATTAGGCAACTATCTTTATTAACAGCATGTAGCTGAAAGTCTTGTTTGTCTACCGCAAGTGTCTCCAGCGCGCAGAAGAAAATCGAGACAATACCACTTTTAAGTTTATTGTGATAGGTATGCGGGAAGATATGCAGCCAATGGGCTGAAAGTAGACATTTAGCAAAACTTTCAAAAGTTCTCACTTTACCATGAACAGCCTATAATCATGTTATTTGTGAGCTATATTTTCACGAGCTAATATGTGTAGCAGCATATCAACATCATTTAATATAGCTTTATTTGTTTATATGGGGACTACAATACGGGTGGCAGAAGTATACTGTATGTCCACAATGAGTTAAAGGCAAAATGAGCATGTTACATGCAATCCTCCAAAATCTAGACTGTCTGCTCAGAGGCCGCGATGGCTTAAGAAGTCTCATTGGCCCGATCTAGAAGGTTCTCTGCACCCTGAGTCTTACTGAGAGAGGCATGATCGATGACCAGAACATTCTTTCAATGGTAACCCTAGAAATTCAATCCCACTCAAGGATGTGAGTTCATTAGTCATGATAGGCTTATTGCGGTGGCACACATTTGTAAGTCTTTGCACTCTCCTCAGGTTACTGCTCGCCCTCGACACACTGATACGCTTGCTCAAGTGGGACGGGGAAAGAGAAGCAATGCAAAGCAGCAGGCATGAAACAATATCAAAGTATGTTGATGGTTCATGACAAAAATTGTTCTGCATGAAGGAATACCATTTGTAAAATTAAATACTTATATGGTCTTTAACCTAAATCCACGTTTGTGTTTGGATGAATTGTAAATTAATTTCACAGAAACAGTTGTGCCCATGTGCAGACTTTATGCAAAACAAAATATTCCAAGCACAGCAAAAAAAATCAAAAGGAATTAAGTAGGTACTGCTATTTGTTAACATCTGAACATTCTTTGCTAGAGGCTACATATTTTGAACATTGCATCACCTACAGCCTAGAGCAAGGTCAGCGTCTTGTTAAATGTGTTGGTTCACCCTATGTTTAGAATCTAAAAACACCTTACACATGCTCAGTACATTTTTAAAGATAACGATTATGAAAGTAATTTAAAACAAATTATTACAATAAAGATTATAAAATTTAAGAAACCAAATGCCGTAGTTCCAGCTTAATCAAATTTAAATGGTAATCTTGGCTGTGAAGGAAATAAGGTGTTATCGACCTCAAGCAATCTGGAGGTGGGCTTAAGTCTCTGCAGCCGGACCCAGTCGCACAGATCAGGATGACATCAGTCATGGCGATTATGGCCCACCACGTCCTTCTGGATGTGTCAGCAGCTTTCACACTAATATTCCCTATAGTGAGCGCCTGTTTGGGACTTCTTGCCCAAGTCCACGCTGCCTATCCCGACTTTCGACAACTTTTTGGTCCACCAAATAAATACACCTACAGTTATGCCGGTCTTGACATCCTCTGTAACGGGAGCTTTCTCAAGACGCTTCTACTCCTTAAATTGGTTGGCCCAAAAAAGAAGACGCGAAACGTCTCGTAAACAAAGACGCAAAACAACATCTCGTACACGATAAGTCATCGTTTGCACATCACAGGCAAGGTTATAGTCCTCTTGTCATCGTGAGAGATAAATCTAGGCCTAAATTAACCTCCAAAGAAAAAAAAACTGGTCTATTGTGCTAAACACTCCTACAGATTAAATGCAAAACAAGTTGCCTTGGCAACAAAATCAACAAACATACAAAAAAAAAGTCTAGCTCAACCATAGAAATGGAAGGGTGACAACCTTAAACTAACCAAAACAAAATTTAGCTAATTATAGAGGCGTTGGCTAAAAAAAATTAAAATTTTTATTATATTATAGGTTAAATTCCTATACTACTAAATTTTAGTAACATAAAATGATGAAAAAATATTAAACATACTGAACTGTAATATTATTACATTACACCGCTCAGCTGGCTACAGCATAGTGACATCACAATATCTGCAGCTCATCCATTCAAACTACCACCCTCTTTTTACCTTTCTGACTTCCTCCGGCAAATAAGGGGAGAAGGTAAATGCTAGGACTGTGAGATACGAATCAATCCACCACTGCAGACACACGAGGCGGATAGGGGCAGACATGTTCTGAGTGCGAGAAAGGGAGAACATAAGAATTTTAACAAAAACCGAGCAAGGTCCCAACACGTGAAGACGGACAACCCAAGCTTCAGATTTCTCCTTTAGGCCACATGTCCTACCACCATAGAATACATTTATGCCTATTAGCAAATGTTATGTTATGTTGTTTAACACATCCACAAATTTACATTTAAAAATATACAAATTTAAAAAAAAGAGACTTAAAAATTACTGACTTACCAAATGAAAAACTTAGTAGTATAGTAGCACTCGACAAAAATGTTCCAGTCTGCATCACTGCAAAGTTTTGAATGACGTTACAAAAATAAATTATAAAAATTGGCTGTAAATGCAACTGTGAACTGTTCCTTCATCTTTCTTTACATCAATGTGTGCTGGAGTGGAAAGCCATTTTGTTGGTAGTCATTCTGATCAACGGAGCCTCCTATTAATACAGCTAGCCTACAGAAGACCATTCTGTCTTCTGAGTATTTTATCAGGATTTTGCCTTCAATCACTCAAGTTCTGTGTTGCATCCCTTGTTGGTTTTGGTTGTTTAATCAATACCTGGGCAATAAAAAAAATTTGCAGCTGATGGTACCTCATACAAGATGACATTTTGTACCAGTGTAAATAATGTAATGCATAATAAATATAGGTAATTCAGTGTTTCTCACTATTGGACAGGGCAGCAGAAGGAAGACCCCAATGTTGTATGGTGTAAGAAAACATCCTTTAACAATATCTAAGCAATATCCATGATGTTCTATAAATACCACTCCCAACACCAAAAACAACTACGGAGACTGCAGTCACACATCCAAGGATCATGGTTCTATTCTACCTCTGTCATGACTCTTAGCCACGTGATGCATGGGAAAATTACCAGTTTTAGGATGAAACATCTGGGAAGCATTCCATGTCTTGCGTGAGCATAGACTGAAACTGGTAATGCCAGTTCCTAGTTTGCGCAGGCTCCGAGAGAGAAGCCGTGGGCAGGTTGAGGCACCTCCTGGATGGAACCTGTCCACTGACATACTGTGCACCGCCTCTTTCAGGAGGCACGATCAGGGTACACATCTCACCTGATGGATGCCCAAGATGTCTCAGGAGAGTTGCTCAGCAGCAAAAGACAAAATCATCACTTTGTCTCACATGGAAATTACGGGAAGTTGTGCTTGGAGGTCTTCAACAACATGCAACTACCTTCCGCCAGGGTGCAAGATTCCTGGAAATCCAACTCTACTACCAGAAAGTCCTACCCAGACGGTACTGGTGACTCTGGAGGCAGGGCAACAGTGCAAGGCACGTGATCATCATGTTATAGTGAAGCAGACATTGTTGGCCAAGTTATCCCAAGCTACCAAGGAACAGGGTGGGTAACCCAGGTACTTTGCTGTATTCCCCTTAAAAGTCACCTTGTTGGTGCTGAACGAGTGATGATGTGTTGATTGAAAAGGTGGACTACAACAGCCATCTCCCAAACATTATTCACTATCAACCATACGAGATATATGTTTGCAACCCTATAGAATGTCTGCAGGTAGGTAGGTAGGTACAAACAGCAGCAAGGAAGGCAACATTATTAGAACAAAGGTGAATCAACCAGTTGGTCAAACAGAAGTGCAGTGTAACAATATTATTTGTTCATTTGAAACTGTGCTAATGTTTTTAATATAAAATAACGTATTTTGGCTGTGCAAAATGAAAATTCATTGTACTTATTCATAAACAGAGGAGACTGTGGTGTAATTGGTTGCCTTGAACAGTCAGTTTGTAACCATTTGTCTTTCTGCTTGTTAAGGTATGGTTTTGAGAAACTGTACCTCTACTGCAAGTTTGTGGTTACTACAGTTTCTGATCAGCAGACCTTGATGAAAGGCAACAGGCCACACCACATAACAAATAACATTTAAGGTGTGCGCTAAAAAAAAGTTATAAATATATCAAACAAAATCAAATACCTGTATGGCACTACAAGATGGCATGCTGTAACTATAGCGTCCACCCTCCAACCCATACATGTGCCTTATGCTGTATCGATACTTGCGAGCATCCTTCTGCCAAGAGTGACTGCAGCCTGAACAACTGGCATGTGGCTGAGAATATTCCCCGCTCCAAAATGAAACTGCTTCATCGACTGGCATTCCCACTGCCTTTAGGAACAAAGTATAGTGGCGGCGAGCCTCATGAGGTAGGCNGAAACTGCTTCATCGACTGGCATTCCCACTGCCTTTAGGAACAAAGTATAGTGGCGGCGAGCCTCATGAGGTAGGCGGTGAGTGGCTCTGAGTTGGCGATGCAGGTGAGCCATGCAAGGTGGAAATAAAGCACTCTCTGTGTCAACATCACGTGCCTTTATCTCTCCTGGAGCTTTTTGTACGTAATCACTAGTAGAAAATTGGTTTTCCATTTCTCGCACAAGTAAATTTAGTCTAGGGTCATCCATTATGTCCATGAAAATTTCTCTTTTCTTCATTTCCTGCATACCCAAGAGATAATGTTTTTCAAATAATAGTATTAACAGCTGCTTCCACTTCCCACATGGAATAAATGCATATCCTTGATCGAGTTCCACTTCACGTCTTCGGATAAATGGCAAACACATCAAAAATGACACTGTAAGAGAAAAATTTTCAATCACATTTCAAAATTCTAGCAAAACAAGGCAGTGTATTATAATCTATACTAACTATACTAGAATTTTCTGACAGGTAACTATGTACATAATGCGGTAAGTATTGTAGAACCCTTATTTAGTTGATGGACAGAGGAATAGAGTGGGAATGAATAGATGTGCATGAAACATCACCAACAGCTTTTGGATCTGGTTCTCTACAGATGGAGATCAACTACGTCCAATTATAAGAGTTATGTGAATATGACTTTTTTGTTTCATGAAGTAGAAATGAAAAATATGTTACTGAATTTCATGCAATTTTACATCAATATAGAAACTCAAAATCTACAAGCTGCCAGCGTACAGCAGGAGTGTCACAAGGTTCAACTCTTGTCACCTTTCCTCTACAATATTTTTACAGCAGACATCCCGCATATTCACTGTTCAGTTCAAATGTACGCAGACAATATCATTTTTGCCCGCGACAAAAGTCTTCCATACGCCTGCATATACACCCAACTGCAGCTGAACGAGTTGAGCTAGTAGTACGATCGCTGGAAAATTAAAATGNTCCATACGCCTGCATATACACCCAACTGCAGCTGAACGAGTTGAGCTAGTAGTACGATCGCTGGAAAATTAAAATGAATGCCGAAAAATGCCAGGCAGTAATAATCACTTGCAGGAGACAACGTGAGGCTAAACCCTTGAAATATAACAACACGAAAATCCTGTTTACTAAAACTGCCAGATTTTTAAGGCTAATAATAGACAGTAAACAGCACAGGGATGTCCACATTAAACAAGTTAAACAATTTGCATACAGTTTATAAAACTAAATCAGTTATATGCCCTACTAACATGTAACAGAGTAAATAAAATATTGAAACTTTTAATATATAACTCAATTGTCCGCTCAGTCCTAATGTATGGTATTGATGTGTGGGAGAACGCAGCTAAAACATTGATAAATCATTTGCAAATAGTACAAAATAAATTTCTTAGAGTAATTGGAGATGCCAATAGGTACACGAGAAACTGTCATCTCCATCCCACACTGAAAGTGCAGTAGTAAATCAGAAATTAATCAAATAAAACAACAAATTCTCTGATAAATTAAGACTTCATTCAAACCCCACATTACGCAACATGGTAATTATAATCCAGACATTGATAAACTGATTAAAAAAAACCTGAAATGCCTCATCTAAATAACCAAACAAAACCTTTCCCAGCCATCACAGTGCTCTCTCACTCCAGGATGAGACTCACCCCGTTAAAAAAAACAAGTTTCTCTGCAGACATTCGCTTCATTCCAAGCCTAGCTCCCACGGCACGCATATTGCTCCCGGTGCCTCTGCCCCTACTCCGCCCCCCATGCCCTCTGCATCTCTCCCAAGCAGCATCCTTTAGCCATTACACATAAGTAAAGATACAATGATTAAGGCACGCATTACATTACTGCTAAGAACACTACAGTTACTGTTTAGTACTTGTTTTAATAATTATAAACTGTTTTTGTTGAGTGATGTGAAGAAAATGTATAGTTAGTCGAATAACAATTATACTATAATCTACTATCTTCAACTAACCTAATCAGTCAATTACTGTAATATCTTTTACGTTAACTGGAAAACACTAACATTTATTATTCAATTATTAACTTTAACACAGGCCTTGCCCCCACGACCCAGTCCCGTCTCAACAACAGTTTGGCTTTTAGTTTCAAGTTGCATATACAACCAAAACCGCCACAGGATTCTCTGGACTTCATGATGGTTCCTTTAAAAGCCCTGTGTGTTCTGATTTCCATGATTTTTTAGTTTCAATTCCCTCTTTCCACCCGTGCAGGCAGGGAGAAGGGAAGAAAACAGTGATGGGTAACAGGTCCCCTGGTGCTACACAGGGGACCTTCAAATAAGCAGACTACTGGAATTGCTGCAGTAGCATATATATGAATGACAGCCAGGCGGTGTGGGCTAGCCGCCCCCAACCTGGGCATGAAATAATGACGTAGCAATGGGAGGACAAGAGTACATACAAGGACTTGCACCTCCCCCGCTCTGAGGGGGTGGTGCCCGAGCGATGATAAACAGTGGCTGCAGAAAATATGTAACTGAATTTCATAAAACCAAAGAGAAAATTAAAACTTTTGGTATAAGCCCTCAGCTTAAAAAAAAAAAGTTAGTTCCTTTAAGTACATATTAAAAATAAGTGGTGTGAGTGGGAGAAATAAATTCTGTAATATAGTCCTTGACGAACTTATATATTATAATGACCAAAATAAATAGATGCACAGACAAAAATTTTCATTGCTATTAATTTATACGTGTAAGCAGTCAAATATTTAGTGACCTCGAAAATTTTCTTTTCATTTAGACTTTTAGCAACCAATTTCCCTACTGAAACAGTAACTAACCCTGATTTTTTTTTATTATTAGTTTTTAAAGATTTGATCCATGGCATTCCAATTTAGCCTGCCCCTTAACCCTATCAGTTCCCCATTGTCTCACAGTGTACCATCCATCTCACCTTAACTATGCAATTTTAAGAGTGGGTCAAATTTAAAAATGCTATTTTCTCCTCTGTTTGAGATAGGCAACGAGACTCGGTAGGCATACTCAGGTGCGCGATGGCTCCGAGTCATAATGCAGAACTGATGGGTTCTGCTTCTGCAGGGTTACATCGACATCTTCATGCACACATTTCCCAATTCACCCGCACTGAACAATCCTGCCGAGTTACGTCGGCCCAACCCCTACATTATTAGTATAACTAATATTATTTGGCTATTAAGCAGGAGTTATTGGTGTGAGAGATAGAATTTTTGCTGAAATAGTTATATTTTCAGAACATTAAAAATTAAATGCAACTTTGCTGCAACCAGAAGGTGGCTCACAGTTACTTAACTAATCACTATTTTACATTAGTACACTTCTTAATACAATTAAGGAATAAGTGAATACTTACTAACTAAAAAACTTAATAAAAACTAAACAATGTATGGAAAGTCTTGACAGTACATCAGTCATACCTTTTAAGTACAAATCCGAGCATTCTTCGTGGTGGTTCCCCTGGAAAGCATGAGTGGCAACTTGCTTCACACTCAGGTATTTACAAATATCAGCCAGTGTGTGCAGGAATGTGGTAAGTTCATCATCACAGCTCGTGTTAAGAAGAAGCAAGCATTCTTCGGCATGTCGTTGCACAACTTTCATACAATGACAGAGATGGCTCTCTGTAGAGTCTTTCAAACGCAGCATAAATAACGCTTTTTCATTTTTTATTACAAATGTTCTAAGCACTGGAGATGCAAGGGCCAACAACCTGAAAACATAAAATTGTGTTTCATTAAGAATTCCAATTAATTATACTGTATAGTCCATTCACGGTTTCTTTGAATATNGCTCTGAGGGGGTGGTGCCCGAGCGATGATAAACAGTGGCTGCAGAAAATATGTAACTGAATTTCATAAAACCAAAAAGAAAATTAAAGCTTTTGTTATAAGCCCTCAGCTTAAAAAAAAAAATCTTAGTTCATTTAAGTACATATTAAAAATAAGTGGTGTGAGTGGGAGAAATAAATTCTGTAATATAGTCCTTGACGAACTTATATATTATAATGACCGAAATAAATAGATGCACAGATAAAAATTTTCATTGCTATTAATTTATACGTGTAAGCAGTCAAATATTTAGTGACCTCGGAAATTTTCTTTTCATTTAGACTTTTAGCAACCAATTTTCCTACTGAAACAGTAACTAACCCTGATTTTTTATTATTATTAGTTTTTAAAGATTTTATCTATGGCATTCTAATTTAGCCTGCCCCTTAACCCTATCAGTTCCCCATTGTCTCACAGTGTACCATCTACCTCACCTTAACTATGCAATTTTAAGAGTGGGTCAAATTTAAAAATGCTATTTTCTCCTCTGTTTGAGATAGGCAACGAGACTCGGTAGGCATACTCAGGTGCCCGACGGCTCTGAGTCATAATGCAGAACTGTTGGGTTCTGCTTCTGCAGGGTTACATCGACATCTTCATGCACACATTTCCCAATTCACCCTCACTGAACAATCCTGCAGAGTTCCGTCGGCCCAACCCCTACATTATTAGTATAACTAATATTATTTGGCTATTAAGCAGAAGTTATTGGTGTGAGAGATAGAATTTTTGCTGAAATAGTTATATTTTCAGAACATAAAATATTTAATGCGACTTTACTGTGACCAGAAGATGGCTCACAGTTACTTAACTAATCATCATGATCATTTTATGTTAGTACACTTCTTAATACAATTAAGGAATAAGTGAATACGTAGAATGAGGTACATTATTTTTTTACTACAAATATTATGCGGTGCTCTGTATGAGGGTCAAAACAAGAGTGACTTTCCCAAAATCAAATACTACAGAAAAGCTTGACCAGAAGGGTAAATCATAGATAAAAACCTTAAAAATAATATAACTTCATCTAAACAGACTTAAGTCAGGTATCTCCCATGGAAGAAACATCTAAATCATATGTATAGTCTAAGTAATTCAAGTTAACACAACACATTGCCTGGAGTAATAAAGCTCTCTTAGATAGTAAGACAAATGCTTAACGATAAATATTCACATTCACTACAAATTAGAAGTCAGCCTAAAATACAAATCTACTAAAACATAACAGGAAATGTAAATATGAAAAGGCAAAATAAGTTAACACATAAAATAAAGATTACAAAAAAGTACATTACAAACCATGCACCTATAGCCCTATAGTGTAACCACAGATGATATGGAATGTGCAGTGAGCCAATAAATGTCCTACTTTGGATAGCTGTCTATGCTGCGCTGTGGAGGTGACCATGCAACAGGCGGTGATATGTTGCACAAATAAGTAGAGTGCATTTACCCTTCTTCTAGGCTCTACGCCCATCACACAAGTGCACTCATTCATGGGACAGACTAAAACATTGTATCCCCAGACAAATGAGACAACGTCAAGCATGTTTTAATACGGACTATGAAATGAAAAGTTAAAGTGGAAGGAGGCTGCGTATATTGACATTATATGCAGATTAGCATTTGTGAATAGTAATTTTTGTTATGAGGAGTTGTATGGACTCACGAGGCTCAACAACATGGCAATCAGATGTATTACTACAACGACAAGACATAGAGAAGAGGTATGAACGAAATGTTGAAGTGCATAACAGTAAAAAAGAGTAAGGGTGATTTAATATTGTGTGGTGTTATGCTTTGGGAGTATCTGATGTCAAGTTTAAACTGAAATATTTTATTTTATCAGCATGTATATAATTATATTGTGTACTTGCCATTAGCAGTTTTGTTGAAATCAAATTAATTAGCTAAATTAAGGTTAATTTGTGATATAATTTGATGTCTGTCTTGTAACCTGATAAATTTCTATTAAGGTAAAAATATTAATATATATTATCCAAAAAATTTACAAACAACATGAGATGCTGGTTTTGTTTCAGTGACTTTCAAACAATTAGTCACAATTTACTTAAAACTGGGTCTACCTGATGCAAATACTGTTGCTTTAACGGCATAACCGTCAGTTCGCAAACCTAAACACATTTTCTACGCAGATGCGGAGAAAATGTGTTTGTCTGAATTTTGTGTGTGTGTCTTATTGTCTTATCCAAGAGTACCGCCGTGTGAGTACTTGTGCATTCTGTCTACTTTTTATAATGTAATCAGTAGCCTAGCGGCCTATTCCCTCCATATCGTAATGACACATAAGTTAAACTAATCACCAGAGGTTAAGACTTACCACAGCCAACAAAATTCAAACACTTGCAAGTGTTTTCTCGTGCCAATAGTTTTGTTTGATTCAAACTTACTAACTTACAAACTTAATAAAAACTAAACAATGTATGGAAAGTCATGACAGTACATCAGTCATACCTTTTAAGTACAAATCCGAGCATTCTTCGTGGTGGTTCCCCTGGAAAGCATGAGTGGCCACTTGCTTCACACTCAGGTATTTACAAATATCAGTCAGTGTGAGCAGAAATGTGGTAAGATCATCATCACAGCTCGTGTTAAGAAGAAGCAAGCATTCTTCGGCATGTCTTTGCACAACTTTCATACAATGACAGAGATGGCTCTCTGTAGAGTCATTCAAGCGCAGCATAAATAACGCTTTTTCATTTTTTATTACAAATGTTCTAAGCACTGGAGATGCAAGGGCCAACAACCTGAAATCATAAAATTGTGTTTCATTAAGAATTCCAATTAATTATACTGTATAGTCCATTCACGGTTTCTTTGAATATTTTAAAAAGAACCTTTGAGAAATCACCCTAGGATCATGTCAACCTGTGTTTTAAATAACTTGTAAAACACATACTGTGATTAACTTTAAATTATTGTATTCTTGAATAAATGAAACTTTAACTTCATATCTTCTATAACTTGGAATATTTATTTTGTAATAAAAATGAATTAAAAACAGTGAGAGCAGCGATGTGTTGGCAATGGCTAGTAAGAAATAGTTTACAGGTAAAATTGTGTTTTAAACTAGTTTTTTGGTGTGTTATTTGTAAATTAAACGTTACCTATTGATAAATTTAAATTTTTAGGTAGCACATATTTCATTGTTACAGTTAAAAATATCAGCGCAAATTACAGTGCGTAGGCCCTAGTGACATGGTCCTTTTTTTCGTCCGAGGAAGAAATGAATAGGCGGAACAGAACTTTTCACTCTCTCTCTCTCTTTCTTTTTCTTTTTTCTTTCTTTCTTTCTTTCTTGGGAAGTTTTGCACCGCTAGTAGCAGCAAGAAATACACGTTTTCAATTTTAGCATATTTCATACTTAATACAGCAAAAATAATGATTTTTGAATTTGTAATTTACAAATGAGACGAGATTTTATCGTTTTATTTTCTCTTGTGAAAAATACTGAAAAGTTCCACATCATGTTTGTACACGTGATATTTACACCTACCTAGGCAAGTTACAATGTTGTGATAAATGTGTTTTTCCACAGCAGGAATAAATATACTGTAATGTCCGTCGTGATGGCTGTGTATGAAAGAGTATTTTGTCGCTTTACGTTACGTTGGATCAGTGTGTATGTGCTTGCAAATTATGAACGTGCAAAATTTATGCGTTTTAACCATAAACTGTTTTTATGAAAAAATTAATGTTTTGAAAGTAGATGGCAGTGCTAGAGAGAGACAGCACTACTCCACGCAAATAGTGAAAGGGACGCCGCACGGCGCGCCACAACCCCGAGCCTAGCACACAGAAGTGGAGCACCACAGAAACCAACCCAGCTTTCTTGGCAGTGATAGTTCTA
>NQII01005376.1:118002-150941 GCA_002778355.1 Clitarchus hookeri
GTCGGGGCACCAGCTCCAGTTAACTCAGCAGCAGCAGCAGCAGCCACCCCAGGCCACCTTCAGCAAAGGTAAACCCGAGGCTGTGTGCCACCCAGTTCGCCGGACCGCTAAGTCCGCATTTGACTTTGTGTCGAGTCGCCAGGCCACGCACCCTGTACTGTATACCGGCCGGGGCCCGGTTAGCCAGTAGTATAGTCAGCCAGTGATATCAACCCGTGTCTCTAACTGGCAGGTAAAAACTTGCCCGACCACGACGTCGCCATCAACAACCAACGTCACGCGTCAATAATATTAACCTAACTTACCAGAACCTTGTCAGTTTTGTTCCCCCTCTCCACCAAGCATGTTTCCACCGTCACAAACTCACGTCCCACTGGTTTAATTGCACTTGTAATTTTTGGTCGCCCATGAGGTGTTTTCAAGTAGACGTTAAGACTAGTGCGAGGCCCTAACAGCACACCCAATTTAATTGTAATTCATCTCCACTTCTGTGTTCAAATATGTCAGCATTTAAATGACGGGTGTGTCAAGTGTTCAACTTCAAGGTGATGAGCGCTTTAATCCATCCGGCCTAGTTGGCCCACGTAAGTATGAACCTTCCAGTTTATAATGCAACATTCGCAGTGTCATTCATGTAAGAGAAAACACACCAGATATTTAACCGCAAGCATGTGTGGCCGCAGGATTATTTAGCCTACGTCTTCGACCACACCCTGAGACTAGGAGATCTCGTACTAGTCAGAGCAACGTACGACTGACTAGTTGATGCCGAGGGAAATGTACCAACCATCATATAAGTTTTTTTTTTTACTGTTTTACTTGTCTCTATTATGCCAATCTCCACTATAATTATCTCAAGACACCACTAACCACCACCATGATCCTATGACCAGGCCACGAATGTGTCAACTACTACACAGATATTAGAGGTTAAAAATCCCCACAGATGATCTGAAAATGTGTGATAAATTACAGTAATGGCTGAATGAAACATCATCATCTTACCAATGTTTAAAAAATTATGACAGCTTTCTCAAAGAGAACATGCTAGGAAAGAAACTGATATAAATTAAACATGGAATACAGTACTCAAAGTAGTCTTCAAAAAGGTAATTCAAGAATGCTTGTAGACACAGTAACTTATAATGAAAATTAAAAATTGTTCCGACCATAAAAATAACTTAATTTACAGTACCTCGTTGAATTCTAAGTGAAAATATATTGGAATGTCCAATAATTAGCCGATCATCATTTCCAGCCCTGGGCTCACTTAAACGTTACCAATAGGCCTATAAAGTAACAATTTACTTTTTATTTAAAGAGTACCTTAACATGTAGTGTGAAGTTCTGTCCAGCGCAGAACCATCTCTTACACAACCAACTTTCAGCTGCTGTTTATTAAAATTTCCATAATTTTCCAAATATGTGAATAGTTTAAGTCTTTCCTCCACACAAGTTCTGAGANAAACTGATATAAATTAAACATGGAATACAGTACTCAAAGTAGTCTTCAAAAAGGTAATTCAAGAATGCTTGTAGACACAGTAACTTATAATGAAAATTAAAAATTGTTCCGACCATAAAAATAACTTAATTTACAGTACCTCGTTGAATTCTAAGTGAAAATATATTGGAATGTCCAATAATTAGCCGATCATCATTTCCAGCCCTGGGCTCACTTAAACGTTACCAATAGGCCTATAAAGTAACAATTTACTTTTTATTTAAAGAGTACCTTAACATGTAGTGTGAAGTTCTGTCCAGCGCAGAACCATCTCTTACACAACCAACTTTCAGCTGCTGTTTATTAAAATTTCCATAATTTTCCAAATATGTGAATAGTTTAAGTCTTTCCTCCACACAAGTTCTGAGAGTGTGTAGAGCTATAGTTCCTCTAGGTGGCTTCAGATAGAAAGTCATGTAGACCCTAAAATAAAATGTATAAAAAGCAATCACGACACACAACCAATAAGCAAAAGCCTATAAAATGTTCATAAAATAATTAACTTTCTATCTTTACACTAAATTTTATGCACACGTAATGCACATACATAATACCCCAGATGACTGTATCGTAAACAGCGTAGGGTCAAGGTCGTGTATCAGTTCAAGTAAGGTGATCACATGTTTAGGGGCTAAGCATAGGCAATTTTTTATTCTTAATTTTTGTCATTCCCCCCATTGATCCAATTTGGAACAGCACACAAATAGTATAGCACACTCCCACAGAAATAGCACAATACCCATGCTGCACTTGCAAAAACTTATATATTTTATGAAAATTTTCGTAATATTTTCCAGGCAGGTTACTTCCCTTAAAAATTGTTGTGTCATGTGCTGTGTTATCAGTGATGGTTCTGTTCATTTAATAAACATTCTTTTTTTTTTTATATTTTTTTTTATATATATTTACCTACTTTAAAGAAATACTCCAACAATGTTAATTTTTTTGGATTTTCTGAAAAACTGGAAAAAATCTCAGAAATTAATATGCATGGTCTCTTCGTGGTTCCTTCAGACTTTTTGAATCAAACCTTTGGAAAATCACACATGTATAACGTGTTTGGTTGTTTTCTTAATATGCCGCGTGTCGCAAGCATTATATACTAGTGTTAACATTAAAGTACCTTATTTCTTGTTAGATCAAAATTTTATTTATATTTTATCCATAAATTATAATATTTCATTTATAATTAATGTGATTTAAAACAGTGAGAAAAGTGTTGGTAACACCTAGTAAGAAATAGTTATTATGCAAAATATCATTACACTGAGTGCGCACGAATGTGGTGCATTGTCGCTTTGGTGTAATTTTCTACACTCGGATAACCTATGTTTGCACGAGGTGAAGGAATATACTGAAAGTGGAACTTGAGCAGGGCTTTAGAAAAGTTGGAAGTAACCATGAATGAAATACACTAAAATTACTAATCACGGTGAATATGAATTTCAATGGGGGCATCACAATATATGCAGTACATACTATGAAATGCGATAGTGGGGAGTGCTTTGACGATCAGGGAAATTGTGAGGCAAAACATGTAAAAATATGTCAATCGAGTTTCATAACTGTGTTAAATGCAAGAAGACCTAACTTAACCTACCTTCCTGATAGGTGAATTAAAGGGAATGGGTGCGCCGATTAGCTATTGCACATAGGAAAAAGTACATTGAGGACTAACTGGAATAAACTGTAATTCAGTTGCGTCAGAATCAGATTTAATATTGGGAGTCCTTATTGTCCTTATTCCGATGTGCGATAGTGCAGCCGGCACAGCCACCCTCTGTGATTCAGCTATTGTGAAATTAGGTTTAGTTTGATTAGGTTTTTTGCAGTTGTCATGGCTAGGTGCAGATAGAACGCAAGATTTGCAATTTCCACCCTAATATGCAATATGTCATTGAATACAATTTCCACGTTAATACACGATCATGTATAGCACATTAAATTGATTAACAGAAAAACCAATTATACTCATTCATAATAGTGGCGTATACACCTCCTTTATTATCTATGTGTGTATACATGCTGATAAAATACATATATAATACGTTCACCAATTGAAATAATTCTTAACTTCACAAGTGATCATACTTCCACATAAGAATTAGATTTAACAATTCAATCAGCACGAACGGCAATCCACAAACGCACATGCTCGACTAAACCAATATGCAATTTCCGCTTGTAATTTAAAGACTTTCAATTGGCTGTTCTGTGTGTCACTGTGTCATAATATGATGAATATACCATGGCAGATACATGTCACCATAGGCTGTGAATGCCTTTTGCAATATTTTTTTTTGGAGGTAATGTTTCCACCAGAATTTCAACAAGATGCCTTGCAAAAGCCAAATATATAGTTCTCATAACTCAAACGTGTTTCCTTCTCAAAAGCAATGATTCTTAATAATTACTGTAACATGTTAGAAAAATGTAATTGTTGAGTTCAAGCCTTCAAAAGATATCGGTGCTGATTTAACAAATTTGCGTTTAAGGAATTTCTGTTCTTAAAACATGAAAAGGTAGTACAGATAAAATTATAAATTAATGTGGTTACATTATTACCTTCTAACTTAAAATTGATATTAAAATGTTTCTTATTTTAAATGTTTTGCATAACATTTCATGAGTGGCCTTATCATTTGATAATTTGCAGATATATTTTGAAAACAGTAGCATGAGTATGTACCATATATTGAGGGAAAGTTTCATATTGCAGGTTTGTGGTCGACTGCTGCCAAAGAGAGTTCCACAAGCTATGTTTCAATCGGCATTGATTGCCAACCTTTTGCAATGCCAAGATTGTACAGTTTTCTCGGAAAGACCATCCACTTCCAAGATCGTACATTTATAAAAAAAAGTACAAAAATATTTCTAATGGCTTTGAAATAATATTAAATTGAAACTCTTTCTTACAAACAAAATTGTCAGGCACTACCAATGTATACCAATATATTTTCAGTAAAAACACATGAAAATTTACAAAACATAAAAAATTATTTTAATAAATAGTTATGTACATAAAATATTTTTCCTTGCAGGAGACTTTAAGATAGAAAATAAATTGAGTCAGCTGCAGTTACTGCAGGTTTGATGGAAAAAATAAACGCAGTGATGGCTCTTAAAAGGTAAAAAATTAACAGGGCTGATGATCATACAAATAGTGTTTGATCCGAAGCTTTGGATCGTAGATCGTACACCACACAAAATTATCGTACTTGTACGATCAGGATCGTACAGTTGGCAAAAATGGTTTTAAGTGCTTTATCCATTTCTCCTTGAAAGGACGTGAGTGCAGAAGCTATGTGGTGTTCGATTCTATTGTGTGGTATAAATAAACAAATAAAATTAAACCAACATTTCAGCTTTGTCTTACATGCAAAATTGTTTGCATCCGTTGTAAAGATTCTGAAAGATGACTAGGCCTGATAGCCCTGCAATCACCAAATAATTTTTAACTGAAAACATTTTGTAAAGAAGTGTTAAAATACTAGGTAATTTTATTCATACACATTGTCGTCATGTTACGGTGTGAGAAAGAGTAATTTTATCAGTGCTGAAAGTAGAACTCTGTATATTACTTGTTTTCATACTGCAGATTATGCAAGTCTTACAGTTTGGTACTGGGAGTCAATACTGTAAAGGACAAATTAATTTTCGTTCACATTTATATAAATGATAGGTGTTGAGCTGTTCCGTTTTATTACAGTAAAATTATAGCTCTATGCTATGTGAGAAGTTCTTGCTTTTCCTCTTGGATGAATTGAAGGCATACTATGTAATTTACTTACTCTTACGTCAGTCGACAACTATTGTTGATGTTTCATGTTGTTACAGCACTTGGGAACGGTACATAAGTTTGAAGAACCTCTAGTGCAATGGTCCACGCAACTTGAGTCGCTTGTTGCTGGTAGAAAGCTTGTTACACCAACGAGCCATTATTTGTTTTTATGATGTAACCCAGAAGCAGCTAGCTACGCTGTTTCATCTACAGCAATTGTTAATGTTCCAATCTCTGAATAAAACCAATTTTTTCAACCAATAGTTGCATACTTTTATTTTCATAGAGCACCTTGTCTGGCCTCGTAAAGCTTCCTGTGTCCTCAAACAACAGATTAATGTCTAACTAACGTTGTCTGACGTGCCTTCGGCCAACAGTAGGTGAAGTAAGCTACGCAAATATTGTCGTGCCATAATGTCTGTTCAAATTGTAATGACGCAGTATTATTAGTTTTCGGGACACGTGTTTAGTTTTCTTTCGTTTGGCTAAGCTTCGTAATATTTCTATCGGATTCAAAATGAAAGCTGTGGTGGTTCATTTACAGTGATAGTTTGTTTATCGGGCACACGCTTGCAGTTTCGTTTCGAACATCATAGTTTTCAGTTTCAGTAGCGTCAACGTTAGATTTGCTTTTCTCAGACTGCGTCAACAGTTTTAGTTCCTACGGCGCAGTTTCGATAACGTGTGGAGAGTGTGCGTGGCAGCCCACGCCAGGCCCTTNGGGGGGGGGGGATCCACAGCACAAGTACAGGTGTGCCTGTCACCATTAAAGTCAGTCGTCTCAAGGCAGTTGAATCAAGTCAGTCGTCTGAAGCAGACGTCAACTAATGCTCGCCTAGGCCGCGTCGGGCTTAGCGCTTACCCCCCCACCAGCAAACTAGACCTTACTAGATTATTTCTCCGTCAGTGTGGGAGGTCGCTGCATTTAATTTTCTTCGGGCAAGTTTTTACACCATGAATAATTCGTAAACGACTGTGGCGCTGTTCTGCACTTGTCTGGTTATCTGTGAACGGTTCGTACTCTGCATACCTGAACTTCGTATGTGAACTGTGTCACTGAAATGGTAAATAAAAGTATGGAACAAAACAAAACCGTAACTTGACTTTATTTCATATTTAATTGGCGTCCATTTTAAAGAGTCTCGTGTTACTCCGTCTTGAGTTAGTCGAGTGGTAGTCTGCAACTTAAAGCCGGCGGTAACTGTGCGCGTGCCACGTTACAAAATATCTTCAAGGGCATGATATTGGGGACTGTGTTAATAAACGCATTTGTCATATAACATCTTGCACACAAATCTGTTTAGTTAAATTAACATACTGCTCTTAATTGCCTTGTTTAAAGCAACATTTGAGCCCAGTATAGAGGACTTAACATGGGATTGTTTTATGTGTTCAAAGTAAAAATTTTTTACTTATACTGAAATGTAACAAGACTAGGAAGTGTGAAGTTGTTATAAACAAAATCTTTTGATAATAGCTTAAGCAACATAATGAATGATTAACAATATTCTGAGTTTCAGCTAAAACTTTACAGTGTTAAAACTTTTTATCTATTTTAAATTTGTTTATTTCCCACTTCAAAATTTTATTGTATCCAAGCGCTGAGCTATAATTCTATGGCAACCAACTACTTTGTCTTGTATGTGAATTTCAGGACAGTTTTATTTTAATAACTTTAACTCTAAATTCTACAATCCAGTCACCTCGGTGACAACTGGATATTCACACTCGGTTCCTGTCATTCAAGCCCAAGTATATGATAAACTTTGATAATGAATATTCCATCACTTCACACACTGTGCTGAGGTGCACTATTACTTTCTCAGCTAGTGCCCGGGCCTCGCTCATACGTTACTGCTGATGTTCTGATGGTAGTTGTGCCTCATTACATTGATGATACTTATGCTATCCCTATGCAATTCAATGCAAATTCTTAAAATTATTTTGGGAAAAAATCATGTTTGCCCAGTGTATTGCAAATACGTATGTCTTTTATTGCCAATCCAATATTGTAAATACATCTAAATTGTTTAAATTATGTGGAAGCCATTACCTATACAAACATTTCAGGTTCCTATTAAAAACATGTTACTACACAAATATCCTGCGTACATTTGGCAAGAAATTTGGTTCTTGCAGCACGTAGAATGGCATGATAAGTCATTTTCAATGAAAAACATTAACATCCATGGTACCAGATATTTTTCACAGTGGGCTGAGAACTGTTGAAAGCTCTGCTAAAGATTGTGTGTTCCTCCACCATAAATAAAACTATTACTGCCATAGACCTGATCACTTCATTCATATGTATGTTAAGTATAACTGAAATTGTTACAAAAATTATTATTTTACGAATTTGCTAGTTTTTATCTTACGTGCAGAAAAAAAAACAGAAAACAAAAGTGTTATCAGTATTAACAAATGTTTACCTTTACACACTTGAACAATATGACATGGAATTTCCCCTCTGTCATTTACAACTTTAACGGGTGCATGCCAGTCAGTGTGCTAGTTAGAATATGCGGTAATTATCCAGAGTAACTGCTTTTCTGAAGGAAACGTCCTACACAAACAAAAGTAGAATTAGTGGGTTCTGCACAGCTTACCTTGTTAATAATCAGAAGGGCGTAATGTTAAAATAAGTAGGACATATTAAATAAAATAGTTAAAAGTACGAGCAGTTCACAGCTTTGTTTAAATGTTATTTTGTTTTATACTATTTGTTTAAAAAAATAATTATCTTAATGTTTACTTATTATTTACATACACAATTTTGTGCGAATTCTTAATTTAGGTGAGCCAAATGAATAACGTAATTTGTGTATAACTATATATATTTCTCGATTAACAAGCTATGTATCGATTAGTCACGAGAGACCATGAAGGCCGGATCATGCTTGGTATATATAGATTACTACTCAGGTTAACTTCTTCTTGTCAGAACCAACCACGCAACGGTAGGGGAAGGCTAGCTCTCCCCTTCTGGCCTAGCCTTGTTACTCTTCAGATAACTCGGTCAGCTACCAAGGTCTTGGGTTGGTAGGCACATAAGGAAACGATGGAGCCGACAGGGTGACAGAAAGTTGGAGGAATCGAGCACAGGAGAAAGGCGACTGCTGTCCCTCCTTCTTCCGCTACTTCGAGCTCAACACGGCACAACACAAAACACGACACAGAATGGCACCAACCAAGTAGGAGACAAACAGCACCAACAGGAAATCAGACGCAACCGCGTGAGCCGTAACAAAAAAAAACGGCTTCTCACAATTATGGGACGATAACTCTTCTAATGATAGTCAGGACAGCTCCAAAACGACAGTAACACATGAAAACGCATGTCCAACAACACTCGCTCCCCCGGTGTACATCCCTGACACCTCAGTACTCAAAGTGTTGAATTAACAATTTGACGAACCTTTTNACGACACAGAATGGCACCAACCAAGTAGGAGACAAACAGCACCAACAGGAAATCAGACGCAACCGCGTGAGCCGTTACAAAAAAAAACGGCTTCTCACAATTATGGGACGATAACTCTTCTAATGATAGTCAGGACAGCTCCAAAACGACAGTAACACATGAAAACGCATGTCCAAAANCAGCTCCAAAACGACAGTAACACATGAAAACGCATGTCCAACAACACTCGCTCCCCCGGTGTACATCCCTGACACCTCAGTACTCAAAGTGTTGAATTAACAATTTGACGAACCTTTTTCGTGAAAATCACAGTACCCAACAGACAACACCTGAAGGTGCTTGTAAGAGAGAAGAAGCACTCTACTTTCTGCGAGTTCCTCCAGAAACACGATATACTCTGATATACACACATGTTCAGAAAAATGAAAGGCCAATTAAAATAGTCATTACAGGACTAACACACAACGCAGGAACAAAACAATTAATGAAAGAGCTCAAAGAATATGGCTTTAATTCAATCCACGTCTGGAAATTCCAAACATTAGCTGTCACACCTGCAGTCTTTGGGGATGTATGTGGTATATCAACACGATGAACTCGACGTACTGAAAATACTCACACTATTTTGAATTTCAGTTCGCATAGAACTATACAAACACCGTCCTGAAGATGTGGTGCAGTGCATGCGATGTAATGCGCTGGGCCTCACTCAGAAATACTGCACACTTCGGTCAATCTGCGCTCTGTGCACTGGATTGCACAAAAAGGCAGATTGTACCATTAAATAACAGGACAAAGCAAAATGTAAATGTACACTCTGCAAGAAAACAGGACACTCAGCTGTATGGATACAGTGCGAAGTAATCTAGAAGCACATTGAGGTACGGAAACAAAGGATGGGACCTAAACCCACCAAACAAACACGAGACACTAGGCAGGAAACCGGGAAAACACGCGAGCAAACATTCAGCCAAAGGCTGAATTCCCTCCCCTTCAAACCCAGAAAAGGTCGACAGAACAGGAAAAAACTCCCAGGGAACAAGCACCCCTACGTTTTTACGTTCCTGGCACCACTTCACTCTATCATATGGAGTTTCATATGCATCACNAATCCAGAAAAGGTCGACAGAACAGGAAAAAACTCCCAGGGAACAAGCACCCCTACGTTTTTACGTTCCTGGCACCGCTTCACTCTATCATATGGGGTTTCATATGCATCGCTGGATTGCTCTTGAGATGCTCTTTTCAACCGTATGCGATTTTTGTATTTCGACTTGGTTTTTTGACGAGTATAGACCAACATTGCATTAAGTTTTCAATTTTATTTTTACTTTTAATTCATTCAATTATACTGTAACAACGCCACACAAATGTTTTAAATACTCAATTAATTGATATCGGCGAGAGCTGTTGATTAAAACTTAAACGAGCGTCGTAACTACTCCGCATCAAAAGTTATACTATCCAGAAATTATGAGACACGGTGAAACGAACTAAAAACGCTGGTGCCCCCACCCCCATCTCGCGCGACGCTTAGCAGTCCTCACTCAACGTAGTAAATTCTTTGATCCTTTGGCAATCGAGTGATTTAATTGGATTTGAGATATATACGATGGATTCGGAGCTTCAATGCTAAACTGTATCCCCCGATTTTGTTATCAATAAATTTTCTGGATTTCCCACTATGGATCAAATTTAAAGACGTATCCACGTCAAAATACGGTAATGTTAAGAGAAATGCACAAACTGACCGCTTTTCTGCGAGAAACACACTTCGTAACCCTAATTCTCCACTTTAGGTCGATAATCGCACAGGCGAAAGCCATGACAACACTACAGGAGAAGCAAATGTTCCTCCTCACAGCATTCGCCACTTTGCCTCTTTAAACAAATAAATTGTTTAAGACAACACTAATTTCTTAAAATTGAAATAAAATAAACTATGATAAACATAAAAATATAATAATCCATAATAAACTGTCAAAAACCGCAGTAAAATGTAAATTCTTAACACATTACCCACACATTTTCGTCTCGNAATAATCCATAATAAACTGTCAAAAACCGCAGTAAAATGTAAATTCTTAACACATTACCCACACATTTTCGTCTCGGAATCCTCTGATCTGTCCAGGACGAAATTTCACACGTTTAATAAAACTACGTGAGAGCTAAAATACTTAAGTACGATCAAGCACGTCATGGCAGACACAGGAGCAGTTCGAAGAACCAAGGAAGCGGAGTAGGAAACCTGCCTGAGTGCCTGGGCCTCGCTGACCTTCTCACGGAATGCATCCACAACTACATTCGCCATGGCCTTGACTTCGTGTTCCCATACCAGGGGCAAGATCTTNCCTTCTCACGGAATGCATCCACAACTACATTCGCCATGGCCTTGACTTCGTGTTCCCATACCAGGGGCAAGATCTTTCTCAGCCAGTCTGACTCCTCTTGTGAGGGAGAAAGCAGCTGGACCCACGCTGTTGTACTGTCTAGTACCTGCTCTGTTCCAGTCAATTTTCTCTACTTGCTGTGCAAGATTCCAGAAATNCCCACGCTGTTGTACTGTCTAGTACCTGCTCTGTTCCAGTCAATTTTCTCTACTTGCTGTGCAAGATTCCAGAAATAGTTCTCTTTCAAACATCTATCCGGTGTACACTTTCATAGGACTCTGGGACATGAAGTAGCAAGACTCCTTTTTGTTTGCCATTTTTGTTTTACGAGAGATGTCACAGCCTCAGAGGCGTATGCATCAGGCTCGGGCAAGTGGTCTGAAACCACTGCCCCACCCGGTGCTGTATTTACCTTGGTTTCTTGCACTGCCCTCTTAGCCGATTAAGGACTTTTGGCAACACACTTGTTGGCTAACAAGGTTGACTTACGGCCTTAACACATTGTCACCACCAGCCCCAGTTGAGGGAGGCGGGGGCAGCGCTCAGCACCAAAATTCCTGTTTAGTTCAAGCATTCCAACTGGACAGCAGATCCCCACAGCTTTCACACCTAACCAAATCAAACACTCGTGGTACTACTTCACAAGGTTGTTTCTACTGCCCCACCCAGCTGCAGTGTGGGTTTATCTCAGGAATTTACTCCAATCACCTCGGGTGGTACCCTGAGAAACACGCGGCACAGAGCAGAGTACCGGGACCGTGCAACCACCAGCTGTTTGCAGCACATCCGGGTCATCAACTCCACCGACCTGTTATAACCCTGAGCACAACTGGGCAGCCACGCCTACACCCGCAGGCCCAGCCATGTCAGGCGAGGTCAAGAGATAGGCCGAGCCGGTAAGGGGCACCCTCCCTTCACCTCCAGATATTATGGAGGGCATTACAGTCGATAATTTGACACAAACACCTGAACAGATCTTGCTACAACAAATCATTAAAGGCAGCAATTAAATGATAAGAATTCCAGTCATCCTCAACAACAACAAAATATCTCATGCATTGGTCGACACCACAGAATCACACAACTTGAAAACATTACTAAACCAAGGTAGTAAGGCCTTAAAAATATTTTGATAGTGTTTGGCATGTTTTAAATATATCTAAATAAATATTATATTCTAGGGAAAAGGTATATTTCATACCGTCAAGCGAGTCAATTATGTCCGCACCTTACTATGTTCTAACTTGGCTGGGCATGTGATGTATTACACATAAAAATGCTGTAATTTCGTATGCTGTGTTAAAATGAACTGTCATGTACACCTATAAGAGAGAGCAGGCAGGACTTTGGTTGACACATGTACAAACATTTTTATCGATGACCATTTAGCTGTTTGGTGGCAAGCTATTTACGATTACGCAGTTTCGTTTTTTTTTTTTTAGTACCAAGAAGTTGTGGACAACAGACTATATGCTGTCATGTTTCTAGTCATTTGTATTAATTNTTTTTTTTTTTTTAGTACCAAGAAGTTGTGGACAACAGACTATATGCTGTCATGTTTCTAGTCATTTGTATTAATTCCAATTTGGTATGAATTTTCATTCAATTATTTAAAGTTTTGCGCTACCAATCAGCTAACTTACAAACTACCCTGTCTAAAGGAAGTTTTGAATAAATCAGTGTTTATGTTCTCGTTTCATTGTAAACAACTGTAATTAACTAATAAATACCCTCAAAATATCCATCCTACTCTGCTGCTTACATTGTTCACAAATTAAAACAGAAATGTTAATTGGTGCTTTAAAAATAAGTTTTTTCTGAAATACATTTTAGGCTTTTATAATGCATGAAGCTCAGTACTTCACAATTCTCTCCTTTNAAAAATAAGTTTTTTCTGAAATACATTTTAGGCTTTTATAATGCATGAAGCTCAGTACTTCACAATTCTCTCCTTCCAGAGTCACAAATAATGAACTAGATCACACACCCACAAAGTTGTCCTAACGAAATTCTGTAACGTAAGCTTGAAGGTCTTTGTTAGCGTTTCAAGTTTCTTATTGAACATAGTGACGACAAACACTGNAAATTCTGTAACGTAAGCTTGAAGGTCTTTGTTAGCGTTTCAAGTTTCTTATTGAACATAGTGACGACAAACACTGGGATGCACTTAGATTAGCTCATTTCGTTAGGAACTGCTGGAATGCATTTTAAATAATTATTTTAGTTAGGAAACGAAAATGTTGTAACGTCGCAGCCGGCAGAAATGGTGACTGGCAATTACAGCTCAGCTTGCTCAATCGATAGACATGAAACTTAAAAAGGCGCCAAATAATATTCAAGTCTCTGATTTGTTATTCAAATTTTATTTATCTTTCAAATTAAATGTTCACTAACAAGCTTCAGATATGCAGAGTCCCGAACGATTAGTTTTCCCAGACAAACAATGAGCAGCACCACAGTAGTTTATTTCTTATTCATGTCGTTCAAAACTTGCATCGCAAGAGGAATATACGAAGGCAGGAGGGACGTCAGTCCCCTCCTGGCACCGTAACAACCTCCCACACCAGCAGAAATAATTTAGTAGGATTAAGTTGTTAGTTGAAAATAATTGAAGTTAAAAAGTTTTAGAGGTTGCGGGTACTTGCTGGTGTGGGCGAAATTGGCCACACTCATTGTGTCTTCTTCTAGAGCTGGTCCTGTACCATTATTTTGGTTTGCTAGAGGGCGGTAGGCACACTGGGTGTACGTCGCCCTGCGCCTACCCCCACTNGTCCTGTACCATTATTTTGGTTTGCTAGAGGGCGGTAGGCACACTGGGTGTACGTCGCCCTGCGCCTACCCCCACTCTTGCCCCAGGATGCTAAAAATGTGACCAAATTAGGGCATGGCATAGGCCAGAATCCTTTCGAAAGCCTGTGTGAACCCCATGGCAACTATCTCCAACCAATGCCGAACTGTGTTTTAGTGAAAACTGAAGCAAACTTCTAGAACAAAAACTGTCTACTAAGGTGGGAAAGCTTCTATTGATAAATGCTGATGAGGACAAAAACTGAGATTTCTGGAAAGGCAAACATATGCCCGATACACACTCTACCACAGCAATAACTTTGAATTNGTCCTGTACCATTATTTTGGTTTGCTAGAGGGCGGTAGGCACACTGGGTGTACGTCGCCCTGCGCCTACCCCCACCCTTGCCCCAGGATGCTAAAAATGTGACCAAATTAGGCCATGGCATAGGCCAGAATCCTTTCGAAAGCCTGTGTGAACCCCATGGCAACTATCTCCAACCAATGCCGAACTGTGTTTTAGTGAAAACTGAAGCAAACTTCTAGAACAAAAACTGTCTACTAAGGTGGGAAAGCTTCTATTGATAAATGCTGACGAGGACAAAAACTGAGATTTCTGGAAAGGCAAACATATGCCCGATACACACTCTACCACAGCAATAACTTTGAATTNGAGGACAAAAACTGAGATTTCTGGAAAGGCAAACATATGCCCGATACACACTCTACCACAGCAATAACTTTGAATTCTGATAAAATACTACTAAATCCCACCAAACGAAAGAAAATTAATCAACTATCCCGATAATTATTATAACACCATCATTACAATGTTTGTTTACAGGAAACAAAACGAGTAACTTAGAATATGCCCCCAGGTCCGCATCAATTGCCGACGGACCGTCTGAGTCAACAGAGACGACCTCAGGTGAGCTGCATGTCTGGAAGCTCAAGCGGAGTCCGCAGACACCGAACCACAACAGCCAGCAGCAGAACCGTCAGACAGTCACAAAATGCTGGACATCCGATGTCCAAACGCCCTCAGGGATAGTAGGTGGAGGTCAAGCCTAAGCATCGGACACCACCGCAGCCGAAAAATTACAAACAGAAACTACAACAATGCCTGCACACATCATACTGCCCTGCATCATTATGTCCGACGTCAAAGCACCCTGTGCAGATGCGTCCACTCCAGCGGACTCTGCCGAGCCATGTACCTGGGGGTAGCACGCCCTCTTCCCGTGGTAGTCACGTCGGCAGCGGAGACCACCGAGTGAAGCAGTAGCAGTAAGTTGAAAAGTCATGATGTAACCAAAACTTCACCAACAGCCACATTTGTCTGAAAACGTTGGATGGCTTTGGTTTCCAACAATTGAGTCATATAGCACTACAGTATATACAGTCAGNCACATTTGTCTGAAAACGTTGGATGGCTTTGGTTTCCAACAATTGAGTCATATAGCACTACAGTATATACAGTCAACCCTGTTCAATACAAAATTCACGGTTTTGCGGACCCGTGGATTAATATAGGATTTATGTTAAACTATTTCTTTAATACGAAATACGGTTAATGTGTAATACGAAGTGATTTGAATCCCGCAAGATAGTAATNATGTTAAACTATTTCTTTAATACGAAATACGGTTAATGTGTAATACGAAGTGATTTGAATCCCGCAAGATAGTAATTCCACATGTTGGCAAAACGTTTCTACAAATTCCACGGGTTAATAAAAACAAAACACAGCTGACATGAAATATTTGTAATAATGCAACATAAGATGGTAAAACATAAATAAACAACTGGCCAAAGATGTACGTACTTTGTAGCACAACAGGAAATATGGAAATCGGGCGAATTCCGTTTATTAGTTTAAAATTGAATTTATAAAATCTGCTGTTTTTCAAATTAATAAAATCCTGCACACACACACGGAACAACACTATCCTGACGGCGATAATCTTTGTGTGCCAAACTAACAATATAAGTTCGTAACCTCCAATTTGTNACGGAACAACACTATCCTGACGGCGATAATCTTTGTGTGCCAAACTAACAATATAAGTTCGTAACCTCCAATTTGTTGCCATCTTGTGAACACTTGGCGCAATGGGAAAATTCCAATACTGATCCATTTATTTCCTGATTTGCTGTGCACTACAGGGCTTTATACACACGCAAAAAAAAAAAAGATGTTGGTACTTTTATATTTTAGTACATTACAATATTAATTTTTCCGTTTCTTTGGCTGTACGGATAAGGCAAGGCCACGGATGACTAGGAAAATAATTTTTTTTCTTTTGTAATGAGCGCAAAGTTTTTTCCCATGAAAGGAGGTGGGAACTTTTCTATTTTAGTACATTACAATATTAATTTTTCCGTTTCTTTGACTGTACGGATTAGTCAAGGCCACGGATGACTAGGAAAATAATTTTTTTCTTTTGTAATGAGCGCAAAGTTTTTCTCCCATTTTTTTCTAAGTTGCTGTTTTAATATTTTGATCGTGCTGGTTGGTTGTCAAAGGTTTAGCGATGGCTGCAAAACGTAAACACAAAGAACTTACGTTACTAACAAAGCTTAAAATAATCAGTGAAATGGACACAGGCGGTAAAAGTAAAACAGAAATTGCACGAGAATTTGGTATTCCAAAATCGTCTGTATCTACAATATGCGTGCAGTGAACCTATATTCTGGTCCTTTAATCCAGCAAAACGCAGATTACCTGGCTTTGAGGTTAGGGATTCCTTATTTCAAATTTAGCAATGGTTGGTTGCAGCGGTCTAAAGGACCAAACAACCATATTGCAAAAGTTGTGTTTTGCAAGTCGGCAGCCATCGGCGTGGATAAGACTCAGGATTGGCTAAAGTCTGTGCAGCCAATACTTAATCAGTTCACTCCAGATAATATTTTTAACATGGACGAAACTGTAGTTTTTTACAACCTGCTGCCAAATAAGACATTGGCTGTGAAAGGTAAGAAGTGCCAGTGAGGTAAGGCAGCAATGAACGTATTACTGCGCTGTAACCAAAGTGGTAGTGAGAAATTATGCCCCTTGTACGCAAGTTTCAGAAACCCAGGTGTTTCAAGAATGTTGTTAACCTACCATGTGATTATGAAGCAAATTCCTGTGCTTGGGTGACAGTGAAAATATTTCAGAAATGTTTAATGAAATTGGTACGACACATGGCATGCAAAAAACAAAAATATTTCACTTTTTTGGAGATATGTACAGTACATTTTGCTGTTGGCCTAAGAGTTGTTACAAGTGACATTGCTCTATCTGCCAGCCAACACCACAAGTTTTCTACAACCTCTTGATCAAGGTATCATCCAGTGTGTGAAGAAGAACTACAACTTGTCTCACAAGTTACTTAATTCGTCCCCTGGAACTGAAGAACCAACTTGCGATGGGACGTTTTGAATGCCATGCGGAATGCATGTATGGCTTGGGATGAAGTCACATAGTCTGCAATAGCCAACTGCTTCAGAAAAGCTGGTATTGGTGCCGATGAGAAATACAATGATGGCAATATGGAAGGATGGGATTATCTTCACGAACGTGTGGATGAACTGATGTGTGTTGATGTTCAGTCAAGTGCTAGGACTGTTGAAGAAACTGAAGATGACACTGGAGAAGATATAAGAAGATAATGATTGTGCATTACTGCCAACGAAGAAGGATGCTATCAAGGCTTTCAAACATTGATGTTGATAGGGAAACACTTCTGGAATTTGATAAACTCTCTACGGTTGTTAGTAGTGCATATAAAGAAAGAACAATGGAAACCAAAATTGACTCGTTTTTTAGGCCACAGGTTTAAACTTAAAACCGTATGCTATTTGCCACAAAGTCAATGCTGGGAACAATGTAAATACTATGCACAAAATACGTAAGTATTCTTAAAGATGTGTATTCACATAATATACATTTTTCTAATAGTAGTGAAGATAAGATGTGTACTATTCTCCGAGAAGTGTTATACAAGTAAAAAATCTTCTGCAAAATTGTTACTTTTATCAGCTAATTCTTGAGAAGTAATAAAATATTTTTAGTTTGAATTATTTTTTTTAAATTTACAAAACCTCATTATTACAAAGGGCCAAAATGATTGTCCCTTCAGGTTTGTATTAATGAGGTTAGACTTTAATTTTAAAATGTCATGTTTAACATGGTAAGCCCAGCATAATTGTGCCCAACAAATATAATAATTTATAAACCCAAAAATTTTCAAAAAGATGAACACTTATCCTATGTGTATTTTCATGGGCATAGCCAGGGTGGGCCACTTGACTCTCCACTTTTCCAGGAAATAAATAATGAATACAATTCATAATAGAGAAAATCCACAAAAACTAAGCTCTTTCACAAGACACGTGTGTGCATACTCTTGCATGTGGGAATATGAAACCAATCAATTAATCCAATAAATATATTCACATTACTAAATGTTGCCTAATGATTAAGTTTTCCTACTCCTCTTCCTGGAAATCCTGACATCAGCAATTTATACTTTAATGTAAGAAATGAATGGAATACTTCCCCTGATGTCTGTAGTAAAAAAAATTTTTTAATCCTTCTAAGTAACACTTATATAAAAGTACTGTATTGGTGAGCACTCGAACGAGAACTGGTGTTTTATAATGTTATTTACATTTCTTACAATTTCACAGTATCGCATGGCTCGTGCATGGATACTCATCACCAGGTCAATGCTATTGGTTTCTTACACAACATGAATCAATCAAATGTGAACTGCATCAGATTATTGGGCTCGTCAATGAAACCCACCCTTGCAATGAACCAATTAGCCTGCACGTATCTCAGGAAATGCAATGGTCCTCAAACAACAAACCCTCTAACTTGATGCTACTAGGTCCTTAACAGCAGTCGACAACTGCGATTACATTATTTCAAAAAGAAGAAATGAACAGACAATAAAAATACAAATTAATTAAAAACAATTTTAAAAGCTTTTAATTTATGTATGCTTTTAACAATTTTCTTATTTCACAAAAATACATAAATACGAGAATATTCATAACAGTCATAATTTTTCAATTAAAAATATACATATAAACAAAAAAATTATCTTAGTAGCTTTCATATTTGTACATATCTACACACAATATTCCAAATATCTCTAAATTACTTTTCATATGCAGTCCAATAAAAATGCAGTATTTGTGTGTCCACGGAAGTTGATTTCTGACGGACTAATAATTCATTTTTTATTTTACGAATGTTTAACTCTGAATATTTTCATAGAAAAAATACATTACTTCACACTAGAAAATTTTTAAGCTACAAACTTATACATTTAACTTAAGAACTAATATCACTTTGGTATCCACAAAGCCATGAGAACAAATGTACCACATGACGACAGACTCCAGTAGCTCAAATTTTGTACCAAAATTATTTAAGGCAAAAGTATCCAAATCTGTTATTTTGAAAAGTTTTGAAATAAACAAACCAACAGCGAAAGAAATGAAAACCTCTCTCATGCCTACAACTGTACCAGTAAAACTTTTCCACAACTCTTAAAATATGCTGATAACCCAATTGCTAAGCTGACAGACTTTACTTGCATGTAAAAAAAATAGCTATAGTCTGTCTGGCAGACTAGTGCACTCGTGACAGTTCTGAAGGCATTCTGTTTAATTGTTTCTCCACAGATACAGTGGTGTCTCCCCTGCCAAAGATCACGTTTACATAAACATGGCGAGTATGTCAACAGGAAATATTTTACCATAGAAATAACTCTACACAAGGCTACTTTAAGAACTGTCAAATGGCATTTGTTTGCGAGACACACTACAGCGTTGCAACCCCANCACATTTGTCTGAAAACGTTGGATGGCTTTGGTTTCCAACAATTGAGTCATATAGCACTACAGTATATACAGTCAGCCCTGTTCAATACAAAATTCACGGTTTTGCGGACCCGTGGATTAATATAGGATTAANTAAGTTGAAAAGTCATGATGTAACCAAAACTTCACCAACAGCCACATTTGTCTGAAAACGTTGGATGGCTTTGGTTTCCAACAATTGAGTCATATAGCACTACAGTATATACAGTCAACCCTGTTCAATACAAAATTCACGGTTTTGCGGACCCGTGGATTAATATAGGATTAATGTTAAACTATTTCTTTAATACGAAATACGGTTAATGTGTAATACGAAGTGATTTGAATCCCGCAAGATAGTAATTCCACATGTTGGCAAAACGTTTCTACAAATTCCACGGGTTAATAAAAACAAAACACAGCTGACATGAAATATTTGTAATAATGCAACATAAGACGGTAAAACATAAATAAACAACTGGCCAAAGATGTACGTACTTTGTAGCACAACAGGAAATATGGAAATCGGGCGAATTCCGTTTATTAGTTTAAAATTGAATTTATAAAATCTGCTGTTTTTCAAATTAATAAAATCCTGCACACACACACGGAACAACACTATCCTGACGGCGATAATCTTTGTGTGCCAAACTAACAATATAAGTTCGTAACCTCCAATTTGCTGCCATCTTGTGAACACTTGGCGCAATGGGAAAATTCCAATACTGATCCATTTATTTCCTGATTTGCTGTGCACTACAGGGCTTTATACACACGTAAAAAAAAAAAATGTCGGTACTTTTATATTTTAGTACATTACAATATTAATTTTTCCGTTTCTTTGGCTGTACGGATAAGTCAAGGCCACGGATGACTAGGAAAATAATTTTTTTTCTTTTGTAATGAGCGCAAAGTTTTTTCCCATAAAAGGAGGTGGGAACTTTTCTATTTTAGTACATTACAATATTAATTTTTCCGTTTCTTTGACTGTACGGATTAGTCAAGGCCACGGATGACTAGGAAAAAAGTTTTTCTCCCATTTTTTTCTAAGTTGCTGTTTTAAAATTTTGATCGTGCTGGTTGGTTGTCAAAGGTTTAGCGATGGCTGCAAAACGTAAACACAAAGAACTTACGTTACTAACAAAGCTTAAAATAATCAGTGAAATGGACACAGGCGGTAAAAGTAAAACAGAAATTGCACGAGAATTTGGTATTCCAAAATCGTCTGTATCTACAATATGCGTGCAGTGAACCTATATTCTGGTCCTTTAATCCAGCAAAACGCAGATTACCTGGCTTTGAGGTTAGGGATTCCTTATTTCAAATTTAGCAATGGTTGGTTGCAGCGGTCTAAAGGACCAAACAACCATATTGCAAAAGTTGTGTTTTGCAAGTCGGCAGCCATCGGCGTGGATAAGACTCAGGATTGGCTAAAGTCTGTGCAGCCAATACTTAATCAGTTCACTCCAGATAATATTTTTAACATGGACGAAACTGTAGTTTTTTACAACCTGCTGCCAAATAAGACATTGGCTGTGAAAGGTAAGAAGTGCCAGTGAGGTAAGGCAGCAATGAACGTATTACTGCGCTGTAACCAAAGTGGTAGTGAGAAATTATGCCCCTTGTACGCAAGTTTCAGAAACCCAGGTGTTTCAAGAATGTTGTTAACCTACCATGTGATTATGAAGCAAATTCCTGTGCTTGGGTGACAGTGAAAATATTTCAGAAATGTTTAATGAAATTGGTACGACACATGGCATGCAAAAACAAAAATATTTCACTTTTTTGGAGATATGAACAGTACATTTTGCTGTTGGCCTAGAGTTGTTACAAGTGACATTGCTCTATCTGCCAGCCAACACCACAAGTTTTCTACAACCTCTTGATCAAGGTATCATCCAGTGTGTGAAGAAGAACTACAACTTGTCTCACAAGTTACTTAATTCGTCCCCTGGAACTGAAGAACCAACTTGCGATGGGACGTTTTGAATGCCATGCGGAATGCATGTATGGCTTGGGATGAAGTCACATAGTCTGCAATAGCCAACTGCTTCAGAAAAGCTGGTATTGGTGCCGATGAGAAATACAATGATGGCAATATGGAAGGATGGGATTATCTTCACGAACGTGTGGATGAACTGATGTGTGTTGATGTTCAGTCAAGTGCTAGGACTGTTGAAGAAACTGAAGATGACACTGGAGAAGGTATAAGAAGATAATGATTGTGCATTACTGCCAACGAAGAAGGATGCTATCAAGGCTTTCAAACATTGATGTTGATAGGGAAACACTTCTGGAATTTGATAAACTCTCTACGGTTGTTAGTAGTGAATATAAAGAAAGGACAATGGAAACCAAAATTGACTCGTTTTTTAAGCCACAGGTTTAAACTTAAAACAGTATGCTATTTGCTACAAAGTCAATGCTGGGAACAATGTAAATACTATGCACAAAATATGTAAGTATTCTTAAAGATGTGTATTCACATATTATACATTTTTCTAATAGTAGTGAAAATAAGATTTTTGCTGTTCTCCAAGAAGTGTTATACAAGTAAAAAAATCTTCTGCAAAATTGTTACTTTTATCAGCTAATTCTTGAGAAGTGATAAAATATTTTTAGTTTTAATTATTTTTTTTTTAATTTACAAAACCTCATTACAAAGGGCCAATATGATTGTCCCTTCAGGTTTGTATTAATGAGGTTAGACTTTAGTTTCAAAATTTCATGTTTAACATGGTAAGCCCAGCATAATTGTGCCCAACAAATATAATAATTTACAAACCCAAAAATTTTCAAAATGAACACTTATCCTACATGTATTTTCATGGGCATAGCCAGGGTGGGCCACTTGACTCTCCACTTTTCCAGGAAATAAATAATGAATACAATTCATAATAGAGAAAATACGTACCACAATAACTAAGCTCTTTCACAAGACACACGTGTGAGCATACTCTTGCATGTGAGAATATGAAACCAATCAATAAATCCAATAAATATGTTTACATTACCAAATGTTGCCTAATGATTAAGTTTTCCTACTCCTCTTCCTGGAAATCCTGGCATCAGCAATTTATACTTTAATGCAAGAAATAATGGAAAACTTACCCTAATGTCTGTAGTAAAAAAAAATTTTTAATCCTTCTAAGTAACACTTATATAAAAGTACTGTATTGGTGAGCACTCGAACGAGAACTGGTGTTTTATAATGTTATTTACATTTCTTACAATTTCACAGTATCGCATGGCTCGTGCACGGATACTCATCACCAGGTCAATGCTATTGGTTTCTTACACAACATGAATCAATCAAATGTGAACTGCATCAGATTATTGGGCTCGTCAATGAAACCCACCCTTGCAATGAACCAATTAGCCTGCACGTATCTCAGGAAATGCAATGGTCCTCAAACAACAAACCCTCTAACTTGATGCTACTAGGTCCTTAACGGCAGTCGACAACTGTGATTACGCTATTTCAAAAAGAAGAAATGAACAGACAACAAAAATACAAATTAATTAAAAACAATTTTAAAAGCTTTTAATTTATGTATGCTTTTAACAATTTTCTTATTTCACAAAAATACATAAATACGAGAATATTCATAACAGTCATAATTTTTCAATTAAAAATATACATATAAACAAAAAATTATCTTAGTAGCTTTCATATTTGTACATATCTACACACAATATTCCAAATATCTCTCTCAATTACTTTTCATATGCAGTTCAATAAAAATGCAGTATTTGTGTGTCCACGGAAGTTGATTTCTGACAAGGTTTAACTCTGAATATTTTCATAGAAAAAATACATTACTTCACACTAGAAAATTTTTAAGCTACAAACTTATACATTTAACTTAAGAACTAATATCACTTTGGTATCCACAAAGCCATGAGAACAAATGTACCACATGACGACAGACTCCAGTAGCTCAAATTTTGTACCAAAAATATTATTTAAGGCAAAAGTATCCAAATCTGTTGTTTTGAAATAAACAAACCAGCAGCGAAAGAAATGAAAACCTCTCTCATGCCTACAACTGTACCAGTAAAACTTTTCCATAACTCCTAAAATATGCTGATAACCCAATTGCTAAGCTGACAGACTTTACTTGCATGTAAAAAAAATAGCTATAGTCTGTCTGGCAGACTAGTGCACTCTTGACAGTTCTGAAGGCATTCTGTTTAATTGTTTTTTCACGGATGCAGTGGTGTCTCCCCTGCCAAAGATCACGTTTACATAAACATGGCAAGTATGTCAACAGGAAATATTTTGCCATGGAAGTAACTCTACACAAGGCTACTTTAAGAACTGTCAAAGTGCATTTGTTTGCGAGACACACTACAGCGTTGCAACCCCAGAAACACACCTCGTGCCGCAGCTCCCAAACAGGCCTGCCAAGTTAAGACACTGACGTTCATTCTAAGCCATCATGGCTACCATAATTTCTCAGAAAATAGCACCTCACAAATTTATACAATAATGCTTTAGGACTGATTTTATTCCAGGTTGTTCTTTTAAATCCTTACTAACTAAATTTTTACAAATGATAAAAGAACAAAAAAAACATATAAAGCTTTTTCTTTGCTTCAGTTACAAAATTAATATTTCAAAAATGTTAAAACAGAACTTAATATTCTACAGAACATTGGTGTGATACATCTGAAAACTGTGTGCAATTCTAAAAGGTAGTTTGTTAATTTGTGCATTTCCTCAGTTCAGCAGTGATAATAGCTGTAATACAAGCCTTGATAACATTAGGTCCAACTTTACTTATGTAAATAAATCACTACTGTCGGTCATGAAATGGCCGGCTATAGTTTGTGCCATATTTCAACTTTCAAACATTAATGAACATTATTGCCATGATCATCATTCTGAAAACTTAACACTGTTATGTTAGCACTCTGGCTACACATGTACTTTTCACAAGGGATTTGAAAATTTAAATTTAAATTTGAACTCTTATCTGGTGATGTATGAATTTTTGACACATCTGAAAATGTGGTGTGTATAAACCCTATGACAGCACTAACTAACTTGGCTCTGCAGGATGAACCAATGTGGCTCAAGTTTAAATGACAGATGGCGCCATGAAAAAGTTCCTTGAATTATATATGGGTGGCAGCGAGGTACACGTCCACTAAAGTTGCACACACTCCACATGTTTGGATAAGGGTCGACACACATTTTCATGTTCTTTAAGTAATACCAACATACAGCATGTTCAATAAACTTTTGGCTGCTTTTCTCTCTCACCAACAATTTTTTCCATAAAAAAAAATATAAATCACTTTTAAAAAAACAAATGTCACGAAATTTCCAAATTTCAAAAGTAGAAATAGTTTTTTTTCACTTAAAATGTGGAAATATGTGAGCCCTAACATTTCCAAAAGTTAACATTTTCTAATGGCAATTTAGTTCCCCAGCATGTGGTTCATACAGAGATGGTGATGAAATCTCTTAAATACAAAAACCACAATTTATCAGCGACAGCATTTATAAGACAGAATGCAGAAACGGCCCAAAGTATAGGTTAGAGAAAAACTTTACTTCACAAACAGAGCAACTTACCACTTTAATTCATACAACACATTGAGCGTAACTGCAGATGTTACTTCATTCAATTAATGGCACAACAGAACTTAAATACGCAGCAGTCCACAGACCGTACAAATCACTCTTACATTATCAAATACCTTACTATTTCCCTCAAATTCTGCATTATCTTGCTACAAATGCCCTATACATATGTACATAAATGTGTACATATAGATACATAAATAATGTACCCGTTTACAAATACTGCAGCAAACAGGCAGACACTGTACAACAAAAGTGAAGTGTTTACAAAATTGAACAATTAGCACGTAGCAACCATCTGGCATAGCAAAGTGACAGAGAATGAGAAAATTAAAACACTATGTACACACTGGCTAGTTAAGAGCTGCAGTAATGTAACTTCAGGATAACCTTCACGGCTTGGGGATTTGACGACGTTTGGTGATGTCTGGTGGGTGGCAGAAAGCACTGCGTCAACTCTGGCACACGTAGCAAATGCAATGAAAAATAAGATAATTTAATATTTTAAGATAGTGTCTCAACCTGGATGACAGTCCGTGAGCAGCACTTCCTAAACTGAGCAGAGAAAGTGTGTGAAACAAGCAAGGAGTACGAGACACTTCCTTCACCCAAAATATTAAAGGTAAGCTGATGTGTCATGCCACTGATAATATGGAGACTATTTTAAAACTCAGGTGCTCATTTTTGCATTAGGTTCAATTTTTGCAGCAGCCCCCAGAACTGAAGAAATGTTTTGTTCTCACTGCTGTCACCAGGTGCAAAATAAGGTTAAATTGCAGCAACCTGGATCACCAATCTCATTTCATTTCATTCATTTCATCTCTTGTTTTCACTTTCTAAAGAACACATGCTTGACAAAACTAATCCTTTTAAACCCAATTCTTAAAATTACAGTAATTTTGATCGATGGGCATTCTGAGAACAGCCTTGGCTTCCACACACACTTTTATCACGACAGTGAGGGTTGTCTTTATCAGCAAGTTGCGAGGCTTTGCCTTAAAATGTGACTCGTCTCTTTAACTTGCATACTACTGACGTATGCCAAAGAAACTGTTAGACTGAAGCAATGCTCACGTGTGGCGAGATGAAGGTCTCAAGTGAAATGACAACGTACAGTTTTTGGGACTGCATGCCCATTTCACAACATGACAAAGTTTCATTAACAACACCTTCAGACGATAGGCGTTTTCTTTATTGATTTCGTTATACTAGAGGAAGACTGGCTCCATCATCCTCGAAAGAACATCGCAGGTGCATCACTGTTAACCTTGGGCCACACTGCTTGTAAAGGAGCTTCTTAGCGTGCCCGAGGCTTAGAATCGTGGGAGCGATGAGGGCAACACAGACACGTACCTAGTGTTCCATCGCTCCTACGCACAAGGCTCTCAACTGGCGTGCAGTTTCCACCGTGCTGTGTATGCCTATGAGACTAAGTGATGACCCTATCATTTCATTGCTGGAAAACCTGAAGCAAAGTTCAGTGCAGGTCGCTACAATAGCCGCACATGTTTTCGACCAGTATATTATGAAACACTGCAGTGTTTAAAAGCAGTTCAGCTATGCAGGAAGGTGCAGAAATATCATTTATAATGTTCATGTTATATTCAGAGTATTATTCATACTTCATACAAAGTGTGTGTTCTTTTCAGAGATTGATATAATGAAGACAGGCTTAGCGGTTTCATTAAAAAAAACGTGGATTCGAAACACATTGCAACATACGTGACAAGTAGGCGGTGTCCTTAAATTAAGGTGGGATCACCCATTACCACAGCACTGACAATCTCTAGCCATGCCAATGCTTCACACACGCATCAAATCATTATTCTTGTTTATGCTGTTTTTCATGACATTTGAATTACAAAATAACTGCAATGTAAACAAAAATTAATGATCAAATGCTGCAGAAAGCAAACTTCATTCGGTATTAAAATAGGAAATACATTCACGAATTCTGGTAAAACATCAAAATAACTTAAACAATATAATGCTTAAAAAAATACTGTCAACATTAGCAACACTTCTACATACGTGAACAGTTTCTATATAATACTGCCATTTACTTTTTTTTTTAAACCACATGAATTATTTACCACAACTGCTTGTTAAATACTGGTGACACATAACATAACAAAAATAATACTAGGCCCAATTTTCAATTAAATTTCCTGTAAAGCCAATTTTAAAATGCTTTTGCTAACAAATCACGCTAAAAAATTCATTCAATGAACAAACAATATATTACACAAATTTAGCTAACTACTTTAGGCATGATGCAATATTTTCACAAATACATATATTACCATAACATTAATGCTTAAAACTTTTACATATCAGCGAAGTAAAAAAAACAGACTGTTCCAAAAAAGCATAAATTATTTCTAATACTTAAAAGCAGACCATTAACAATGATTAACATTATACAGAAACTTTGATATCGCACCACTGAAAAGCAACAGCTACACAACGCTCGACAATATAAAGGAAAAGAAAAGGAAACATCGAAAATACTGTTACAAACTAATTACATAGGAACGTATCTACAAATGCTTTGGTAACCCAAACTGCTCCTACTACTTCTTGACATCATCAGAAGAAGGTTTGTTGAACAGATAGGTCTGGGCCAACGTGTAAGCGAGTCCAACTGCTAGACACCCGACCACAGTGCCTTGAGCAGCAACACGCAGCTGTATCAGGTACACAGACATGGGAAGATTGCGTTTCTTGAACATGTATGCACCATAGCCACACGCCACTGTGCAGCCTATTATACCTGCACAAAACAATTATCTATTTGCTACACAATGGAACTAAGTTCACCTCTTTTCACTTTCAGTATATTCTACTAATTGCTAAATCAGTTTTTGCCACAGTTATTATTTTTAATAAGTTTCTATATCTACACTACCACCGGTAATCAACTTATATCAATTTAAATTACTTTATTAGGACCAAGTGTCCAACAAAGTTTTCTTAAGCTGGCTTCATTCAGATGGCCTTAGAATTATAGTTATTCAGTTATGCTAGCCACTACAAGACCCCACTATACAGGTCAAACAATAAATTACATATTTTACGAAGCATGACTGTAGAGATTGCTAGCCTCCTTAAGTGAACATGTCTTTTTTTTTAAACTGCATGTTGTCAGCACCAAACTAACAGTCTAAGTTTTTATTTTGAGAGTTAAGAGTCAAAGTTTTAGAAATCTTGTGACAATGCACTGAGCTTACTTTGCAAACTTACGTAATTATTTCACATCTAATATGCAAATAAAATCGACCTTACCTTGCTTTTACATATTTTTCAGCAAATACCTTATGTTGTACGAGTGTTTCACGGTTGCCATACATAATGTTCATTTTGTCATTCATTTTAATAATTACTTTACGTAAAATATTTTAAGTAATTTTCTAAATGTTTTCATTATTTTATATATTTTTCATACTCCAACCAAACACTCCAAGGGGGCTGGGCAGTTAAGACTGCTCGCCTCTCACCATGGCAAACCGGATTCAATCCCTGGCTGGGTCTCGCAGGTTTTTTGCAAGTGGGAATCGTGCCGGACAGTGCCGCTGGTCGAAGAGTTTTCTCTGGGACCTTGTGTTTCACCCGCCCTTGCATTCCGGCGCTGCTCCATTCTCACTTCATTTCACCCTCATTGGCTCTCTAGACCTCGTCGTTAAGAGCAGCCCAAATCTCTCCACTCAACACTCCAAGGGCAAGTCACAATACACTCATTGTCAAAACAGTAATTGTACCCATCAGGAAGCATCCAACTGTAATACTATGTCTCTCAGCACGTTGGGCCACCATGATCGCAAACATATAATGTCAAACGTCACAGCTTGGAATCTTAGAAGTCGCTAATGGTGTACTGGGATAATCCATCCCGTGCTGCTTGAATATTTGCTCGCAGTTCCTGCAGATTTTGCATTAGAGGTGAAGTCACATTTTAGAGTATCCATGACTTGAATGCATGCTCTTGAGATGGCAGCGGTACAAGGACTACTGTTATCCTACTGGAATAGAGTACTGGCATGGGCCTTCATAAACGGTAGAGCCACTGATTGCAAGAGTTCATGAATGTGCCATAAAGTGCCAGTGATAAAAACCAATGATGATCAGGCATCTTGTGGAATTGCACCCCACACCATGACACAAGGTCACCTGGAACGAGCGAAGACAAACCATTCGTCTTGGCACTACCCATGTTACCTCCGCACATGGATACTTTGGTCATCGCTGCAAAGACAAAAGCAAGACTAATCACTGAATATTACTTACTACCATTCTGCAGGACTCCAAGACATCACTACACCATTGCAGTCAGTAGCTACGTTGATATGGTTTTAAGGGCAGTACTAATGGTCTGAATGCATGTAGCATTAATAAATATGCAACCATGCATCCACGTGTAAAATGTGTTTGTCCGACTTTAGTTTGTGTGTGTATCCACAAGTACTGCCCTGTATCTACTTTTTATAATGTACTCAGTAGCCTAGCTGCTTATTCCTGCCATCTCCCAACTTTATTTATATGTATTACAATTCTGATACTTGTCCCCTTTAAGGGGACAAAAGGGTCTTTTTTGCATGTTTCAGACTTTGAAATGCATGAATTCTACAGCGAACTCTCAAGTTCTCATTTCAACCTCAAGGACTAATTTTTGGGGTGTAAAAATGGTTAAAATAAATATTTTCAGAATCAGTTTTAACTCTAAATATTTAATACAGAAATTTGAGAGCTATTTTCTGACACACATTGTACTTTATTTTTATTAGCATGCCATCAAATTGTAGGGTGGCCACTTAGTAACGTTCAGGTGAGTGGCTGATGGGAAGACTGAAGGTGATGTTTTACCGGATTCACGGTATACTCGTGAAATGGTCGTATGCGAACATCCAAATTTTATCGCTACTTCGGAGATGCTATGTCCCATCTCTCATGTGCCAACTATAACACCACGTTCAAACTCACTTAAATCTTGATAACCTGCCATTGTAGCAGCAGTAAATGATCCAGCTGCCGACTGCATCGCGTTGCTATGTTTGGTTCCATACCTCTGTTATTTGCATACGCACGCCTATACCAGTTTTTTTTGGCTCTTCAGTGTATATACACACACACACACACAAACACACCATAACATGGTCATTTAAGTTAAAATGAAGCACTCAGTCTCTGTAGATTGATATTGATTTTAATTTTAAACAATGCATTAGTTTTTTATTGTGCAACATTTTCGTATACAGTAGAGTCTTATGGTAGTTCAAGGTCCGTGTAATCCAAACCGGTCCGGTCTGTCTCCTGCCAGCTATCACATGACTCACCACAGTCGTGCCACCATCGCTAAAAATAAATCGGCAGCAGCCTGACTTATCGCAAACAGCACATAGTGTGCGCACCTGTACATTACTCCTAACCTGTTTCACTAGTGTTACTGTGTTTTTTTAATTGAATGTTCTACTGTTCAGAAGGTACATATATATATATTTATTCATTATGTAGACGTATGCATTTTAAACTGTCATGAGTGGAAAATTAAGAGAAAGTGTGCCTTTGATTTTGAAGCTGGAAGCCTTTGAAAGACATTTAAAAAATCTGTAGCCGAGTATGGTGTTGGTGAAGTGACTGTTGGAAATTGGCGTAGAAACAGAGGTAACATTGAAAAGTTCTCTTCTAATAAGTCCTCCAATGTTTCGTCTTGTGAACGAAAGTCGAAGAAATATGAATACGAAAAAACCTGTGAAGCTTTGTTCATATGGTTAGCCAACAAAAGCAAAAGGGAAGTTCAATTTCTGGCCCAATCCTGCAAGAAAAGGCATAGTTTTTTTTAGGAATGAGTTAAAGGAGGGCGAAGAGGAAGAAACGATACAGCATAAGGCAACCCAAAATGTGCGGAGAAAAACTTTCTGCGGGTTCTGAAGCTGTTGCACAATTCTACGAGAAATTAAATAAAACTAAAGAAGAAGAAAATTGTAGTCCCGATCAACTGTACAATTGAGACGAAACTTAATTTTAAAATGCTCCCATCTAAAACTCTAGCATCAAGGAAAGAAAAAGCTACCCCTGGTCACAAGAAATCTAAAGAAAGGGAGGCAATTCTTGCTGCATTAAATGCAAGTGGAAATCATAAACTTAAGATAGTGGTAATAGGTAAGTCTGCTATGCCAAGAGCTTTAAAAATATAGCTGCTTCTGCACTGCCTGTTACGTACACAAACCAAAAATCTTTTTGGACGGATAGAAGTATTTTTAAGAAGGTTTTTTTTAAGATTTTGTTACTGGAACAAAAAAATACCTAAAGACAAAGGGCTTGCCTTCCAAAGCAACATTAATTCTGGGCAATGCTGGATCTCACCCTGATGAAGAAGAATTAAAATGTGACAATACGAGCATTGTTCTTACCCCCGAACGTAACAAGTTTAATACAGTTCCTGGATCAGGGCATTTCAGAATGCTTGAAAAAAAAGTATCGTCATCTGCTACAGATGCTCCTGCAAGGTGAAGGAACAATTGTTTATGGGGGGGGGGGAGAACTACGATGCAAGACTTAGTTTAATGGCTGGCCGAATCATGGGCTGAAATAAAGGTAGATACACTAAAAAAAGTCTTGGAACAAGATTTTACAGGGAGAAATGGATAGTAACAATACACACGAAGATGACCTGCCCTTGGCACAGCTGATAAAAAAGATTCCCGGTTGTGAAAATGCAAATGAAAATGAGGTTTCAGATTGGATGGCTAGTGATGAACAGTTTGAAGTGATTGATGTTTCGATAGTTGAAATGTTGAGTGAACCGGCAGAAGAAAGTGGCGACTAAGTCGTGTGTGCAGAGACTGTACCTGTGATGACACTACATTGAGTAACAAGAAGCTACGCCAACTCATAGTATGCTCCTTAGAAGGTGGCGCAACATTGCTGCCAAAAAAGAGGCTCAAGTTTAAAACAAAAGACTCTGGACACTTTCTTTCCTCATTTTTAACTTCATAATGGTAAAATTGCTCATCCATATCAGGTATGCAGTGCATACCTGATATGGACTTTTTTTTAACCTGTTCGTACTCCTAAACCGTATATTTTAATATAGAGTATTGACGCATTCTGCGCCCCTATATTTTATTCGTCAGAACACACGCTCTGGCGAAGCTCGCAGCCGGACGACCGCAATAAGGATTAAGGGTTTTGTGGACGTGCCGGCAGAGTGACGCCAGGAGCCTCGCAGCTGCAAAGGCGCGCTACCAAAGGTTTCTGCACGTGCAACTGTTCCTGCACGTGCAGACGACATCCGGAGACAACGGAAGGCACCAGGGCGTGGACACAGCTGCCCAAGGGACACTGAGATCCCACCACCAGCTGCATCTATCCCGGGCTTGTACCGCAATAAACCATGAGAGCTTTTAGCAGACGTACGTGCAGAACGGGACAATAAACTTCCAGGCCAGAACCAAGGGACGACGCCAGGCCGGCTGCGAACCACACGAGCAGCGGCCACGTGTTTTATGACCCGGGGGGCGACAAGCACCCCGGACACGTGCAGCAGAGACGGGGGAAGTTGAATATGGTGATGGACGCTACAAAACCACACGAAGGGGGGAGCAACG
>NQII01005376.1:151027-179908 GCA_002778355.1 Clitarchus hookeri
CCCCCTCGACACCAGTCGCGGCGTCAAACCATACGTAGCCTACATAGAAAAAGGGGAGGGGAGTTTGTCTCGTGGGTTCATGTACCAGTTAACCTGTTCAAGCAACAATAAAACTCGATTATGTGAACTCGCAAAGCCAGTGTAATTTATTAGTAAATTAGACCTAGAGACAACAGTGTCGACGTATTCCTACGCCCTGTCACTGAGGGCTAGCATCAAATGCTGACGCCTCACGCCACAGAGCAGAATCAATACCTACTTCCAAACTTCAGCATTTGGCAGGTATCAGTATTTACAAGTTTCCCTCTATTTTGTTCATATTTCCGTGTAGTCCAAGATTTTTGTAATTTGAGGTAGCCTTGACCCCAATCAGCTCGAATTACCAAGACACTACTGTACCATGAAACAAAATGGAATCGCTATGGACTAAAGTATATAAATAATAGGAAAACACCTTTTTTGGACAAATTATGGGCAGTAATGGAATAGCTTGTTTACGACAAGAAAAATATCAATTGCTGCTTTTATAGTTTGATGTTTGTAGTTCTTTAGGTATGTTTGAAGGTAATTCTAGCAGTTGGCAGGACTGCAATTTCCTTTTGACATATGTTAACATGCCAACATGTCAGAGGCCTAACATATGTAACAATTACCTACTTATTTACTAATTCTAAATATGTATGTATGTAAAAGTCTATATTAAACAACATATCACAATAATTTTTTCTTCTGTCATTATATCTACAAGTCAATTGAATTAAGTTAATAAACCAGTAATCTTTTTTCAGCCGATTCTTATAAAACAGAAAGTAGCAGTTGCCTGTGTCTTCTATGACAACGTTTATAGACTTTGAAAGCAATGACAAGAAGAACAAGAACTCATTTCTCGTAGTCATCTTAAGCCCTTACCTCTAGTTTTTTTTGTTCAAAACACACAAATACATTCACTAGTGCTCACTCCATAATAGGTATAGCCAACATTTTTCGACATTCCTAAGCATCCAGATAAATCAGGCGTATTATGTCACAGCATAGCTTTGGTTGGGTTCCACGCAATGATTATCGCACCATGTTTTACGCATCATAAACCAAATGAGAAACAATTAAACTGTATGGCAATGAAAGCATTCTTGCTTAAGACACCATGAGTATTGGGTGACATAACTTCATGCATAATGAAACTTGAGTGATGACTTACCAGCAACTAGGAATGGAGCATCCTTCGACTTCCGCGTGAGTTTCTGCGAGTTTGACTCTTCTACTGGCGACATAGCCAATGAAGTTTCCATTGCTGTTTGAACTCTGTTCCCCTAGAATCAAAGTACACGCAAAATTGATTATACCGTCATATACATACAGCCAATAAGGGAAAGGAACTGTTAACTAATTTTCCTTCTTCGTATGGAGAATAAATTAAGGAGTCAACAGATTTGGTACCAGAATCATATCAGAATCACCACATGCAATGAATAGCGATTTTGTATTTCATGTTTTCTAAGTTTAGTAGCTTTATATGAATGTGTTATATTTCAAACAAAAATTTTAATGTATTAACAGTTTTATATAAAGGAGGATTATTTATAAATTAATAATTAATCAATGATGTAAAAACTGTTTTCTCTTCCAAAAGACTACCTACATGAGTGGTGAAGACCTATTGTGTGGTATTTGTTTTAATTATGCTCATGGAAAGTTATATGTTTTGCATTGTGGCAGTTGTCACATTTCTAAGGTTGGTATGAGAAGCGAGCTGACGGATATCTGTACTGGTGTGGAATAACTGGGCAGTGCCGTGGTTGGTAGCATCAAGACATCATATTCCACACACATGGCTGTGAAAATACAATGTGAATGTCGACTTGCCTTGACCTCGGATGTTCCTCTTCCCCTGCCTCAGGGGGCTTACGTCACCAGCTATTGGCACCGGATACGAGCCAATGCTGTACAAGCTTCTGCGTCCCCTTGCATCATAAGAATACCTGCTGTTGCAATTTGGTGCGCCTGTGGACAACAGTGGTTGCGAGAAGAATGAAGAGTTCTTCAGCCTTCCTGCTAGCAGGAATTGACAATTGTTTAACCCGTGTTATCGGAGGAAATTACTTTATTGGGGTTCTTCTGATAAATAGTTAAGGCACTAACATTCNAATTGTTTAACCCGTGTTATCGGAGGAAATTACTTTATTGGGGTTCTTCTGATAAATAGTTAAGGCACTAACATTCCCACTGTTTGGGTGTGGGGTAGGGTAGTAGAGACTCCTATACACTGGGGCAGTAGAGGCTTTACAAGCCAGAGACGACCTGTGACAGCACAATGATGATCAGTTAAGTATTCACATTTCATGCCCCAGGCACGCATATTCATGTGCAGAGTAATTTATCATTAAAACAGTTATTTGTGTAGTGTTGAAAATTATTACCTTACACTGTAGTGCTGTTCCAAATAAAAATGTAGGATTACAACTGGCTCATTACCCTGCTGGGTTCAGGGTCCTGCCTTGGTGTTACACTAAATTGTTTTTGGGAGAATTTACGCCTAAGATGGGTGTTGCGCTTCAAAGTGTAGGCCAAGTTTTTGGGGAGACTGAATATTTATGCTATTCTGTATCTTGCAATGAGGTATGGATTTATAACAAGGAGTGAGAGAGTTTATGGCTTGAAGTTCAAATGTAGGTATTGGGATGCAAGGTTTCTAGTCGTAAATGTACCTTAAGTTGTAATGTACCATAAAGCAAGGCATGCACTTGTTTGGCTCAGCTCTAAACAAACATTTTGGCAAAAATAAGNTAAGTTGTAATGTACCATAAAGCAAGGCATGCACTTGTTTGGCTCAGCTCTAAACAAACATTTTGGCAAAAATAAGAAATCATATGTTTTCTTACAGCTACCCATGCACTACAACGGCTTGGCTCGGCATCTCGGCATTCTGCCATTAGCTCCAATCAGAGCCAGCGAGCACTGCTGTTTAGAGTAAAAACTCTAAAGGTCCANTAAGTTGTAATGTACCATAAAGCAAGGCATGCACTTGTTTGGCTCAGCTCTAAACAAACATTTTGGCAAAAATAAAAAATCATATGTTTTCTTACAGCTGCCCATGCACTACAACGGCTTGGCTCGGCCCNATAAAAAATCATATGTTTTCTTACAGCTGCCCATGCACTACAACGGCTTGGCTCGGCCCATCTCGGCATTCTGCCATTAGCTCCAATCAGAGCCAGCGAGCACTGCTGTTTAGAGTAAAAACTCTAAAGGTCCAGTCTGGGAGGGTTTCATTAAATGACTTTTCTTGCATAGCCATCTCAGGTTCCTGGGTAACCTCTGTGATCCAGAATTTCTTGTTAAGTGGCCTACCAAAGGCCAGGCACACTTTATTATCCCTAACCCTATGCACTTTCTGGGTAATGTGGGAGTATAAGAGTATTATTTTACTTTTCCTGTTAATTTCTAATTTCTTTTTTCTCACCGTCTCCCTGTCACTCTCTCTCCATCTCTGTCTCTCTCTGTCACACTATGTCTGAGAGAGAGAGCTGTGCAACATTATGCGTGACAAATAAAATAAAAATGTAGATACCACAGAGTTCATGTGAAAATGAAAGCTATAGAAAATGTAATAAACTTTACTACTGTTCGAAAAAATTAGCAACATATGCACAGTAAATTTTTTTTTCATTGAATATAGTCAGAAATTGTGTTGCAACTAACCAAAATTTTAACATTTTACCCATTTTGATACCTAGCACCGCACATCACGATATCTGCATCAAAAACTAAATTTTCCAATGCTGCCAACACACAAAAAACTGTATGTAAGTTTATATACTGTAAATGTAGAGAGAACTTCCACCTTCTGTGTGTGTGCATCAATTGTAGCTTTGTTGTGCTTTGCATGTGTTGTATGTCCATGCAAGTGCTAAATAAAATGTAGCCTAATTTTCAAGCTGCATTTGCAATAGCATGAACACAATGTAGACTTAGAATTTGAAAGTACGTTAATTGAGAGCACTGATACATTGATGCGCAGCACATTCACAGAAAAATAGCACACCCTGTAATTATTACGAATCACGGCTATTCTGACGGGAACCTCCAAGACCTATGAAAACTATATATAGCTTTGCAAAGGCTTACCTTTTTGAAAATCAAGTGGGCTTTGGTGGAAAAAATAAAATGTATATTTACGACACTTTATGACGTTTTGTTTCATGTGTTGCCATTGGATATTCGTCGTACAATCCCGTAGTGAAGGATAAAAATGTGAATCTACAATTGGCCGTCCACTTTCCATTTTGTACCATGCCGTATAGCAATCAGCTGACAGTTATGTCCTGGTAAGTGCTGTTGATAATGCATGCATTAGGTGTTCCTTGTGAATTTGACCATGAGAAAGCTTGTGATTTACGAATGGAGGATGCCAGAATGAGCGTTTCTTTAGACCTAAACAAACTAAACCTAGCTTCAAGATACGTTGAAGCAGTCTTTACTTCAAGTTTAATTACTGTGATCCTGTGTAAATGATATGCAAGCATAGCTTCCTCGCACCTGAAAATACTGTTCAAGTGTAGCCAAACATTACGTGCTGAACCGGAATCCTCAACGCCCGCACGGAAGTAAATCCCAAAAACAATGATTCAAGGCATGTCGTCAGTTTTTGGCAGGCATCAAGCTCGAAGCTTTGAGTTTTATGTAAAATAAATAATTGCTGATGTGCAACAGCATATTGTGATCTTACATGAATTTAGGTTAGTGTAATAAATCAGCCTGACTGACATAGCTACATTTTTACATAATTTGTTTTTTTTTTTACCCCAAATTTCTTTGATCTTCAGAGACCTGCCCACTATCACAATTCATAGTATGTCATGAGAATATTGTGATGCCCCCATGAAATTCATATTCAGTATGGTTAGTAATGTCGATGCATACCATTTTCTGGAATTTTTTTCCCCGTTTTTCGAAAAAGCTACAATTCTTACCAATGTCCACAATTAGTTTTATGCTACTGTAGCAAGAGGTATTGTGCTGTGTTTGTGCCGTTGTGCTGTAATGAATGTAGAACAGGCTTTAAGAATACGTAATATTTTCAAAAAATTTAATTCAGCAACTACTATCACATTTTCTAAATGAAATTAAAGAAGCATAAACATACCTCGTCCGCCATTTTCCAGTATACTCAAGATGCTTCTGAAAAAAAAAAACACAAGAAAGCATTTTAGCATCTGCCTTACATGATTTCAGTGCATTTGTGACCAAATATAGTTCTTAGTACATAGTTATATTTATCTTTATTGGCAATTTTTTTAATTACTTAACATCTGTGTGCACACATTTTATATCTACTGTCCTCAACTACTCATTCTTAGAAGTTAAGACGAAAATTTTCCTTTAAAGCATGATGTTAAAGGCACACTATTTTGATTTGTCAAAGAATTTAAGTTAGGCCTACTATAAATAAAACGTGTACACAATGTGGAAGGCAACATATTGCTGTTATAAGCATACTCATGCGTTTTGTTTTTGCATTTTCCTCTTACAATTTTGCTTATCTTAGCCAATACCACCACTGTATAGTTTTTATGCAGACCAAACACAAAATCACACTTTTTAAGGGATTTTTATGCATCATCTATGTGTATCCCCAAATACANTACTATCACATTTTCTAAATGAAATTAAAGAAGCATAAACATACCTCGTCCGCCATTTTCCAGTATACTCAAGATGCTTCTGAAAAAAAAAAACACAAGAAAGCATTTTAGCATCTGCCTTACATGATTTCAGTGCATTTGTGACCAAATATAGTTCTTAGTACATAGTTATATTTATCTTTATTGGCAATTTTTTTAATTACTTAACATCTGTGTGCACACATTTTATATCTACTGTCCTCAACTACTCATTCTTAGAAGTTAAGACGAAAATTTTCCTTTAAAGCATGATGTTAAAGGCACACTATTTTGATTTGTCAAAGAATTTAAGTTAGGCCTACTATAAATAAAACGTGTACACAATGTGGAAGGCAACATATTGCTGTTATAAGCATACTCATGCGTTTTGTTTTTGCATTTTCCTCTTACAATTTTGCTTATCTTAGCCAATACCACCACTGTATAGTTTTTATGAAGACCAAACACAAAATCACACTTTTTAAGGGATTTTTATGCATCATCTATGTGTATCCCCAAATATACCATTTACGATCTCTTGAATAAGCAGCATTTTACCTTGAAATAAAAAGTTTATATTACGATGGAAATACGGCCCGCCCCTCAGTGTTACATAAAAATTTTTATCTTGGTACCTTCTCGACACATTTTGGTTTTACTGAAAAGTTTCTGGAACTATTACTGCCCACTCACGTCCAATAATAAAATATTTCGTCACGGTTTCAGGATTGCTATATATTCACCAATTATTGTTTGGTACCCATTGCGCCATTTCGTTAAGAGTTGCGTTCACTTCCGATTAGCCGTTCAAAAGTACAATTGCAAAATATTTCCGTGACCTGGGCATGACGTACTCCCATCCAATCTCAACTTAACAATTATACATATCATAATTAATGTAATTAATGAGGCGAAACCTGTTACGTGTGTTACAGAAATGGCAATTTTTTCCGTAGCAGAACACGATAGAGGAAAAATAACCGGTCAAGACTGTGCCCGCCAAGCATTAAGGAAGTTTATTTTAAATAAAACATGATGGCACTCAGCTGATATCATAAGCTAGTTTACAAGTTTCAACCAGAAATCTTACCAAATTACGAATTCAATTTCTTGCATCACCTACGTCCCCAGACTCACGTAATCCTACCACCAAATAACCTCCAACAACGGTGACAGATTATTTAAGACTGACGAGAGACAGATCACAGCTGACTGACACAATAGCGTAATATATCGATGTAACTATCGATATAAATAAATGTAAGTTTTATTGATGCTGTATTGATATGACGTAACCTGAAAGTTTTGTAATCGATAAAATAATATATGTTTTAATTATTACTCGTTATAAAATCAAGACAGAAAATATTTTTATGTTTCATCACTCGGACAAAAATGCAGTATGAGTTCGCTTGGTACGCTACCATGGCGATCTCGAAAACAACTTTATTGTTCACGACAATCAATTGATACGTTTTCCATAAATAGACCTTAAAATAAACTGATTATAATTTCCGTGGTTCCTAATGGTTGAAAAAAAACAGTAGTTACATTCTCATCACAAAGGATAATACTTTCTTCAAACACATTATTACTAGCTGTGCCCGCTGCTCCACTCGCATGGACTACAAAATTATTGTTTAGGTTTTTTTTTAAATAAAGCCCATGCTTTTTATACTTTTTCCTGAAAATATCTGCACTTGCTTTTCAATTTCAATGAGTGCGAGGTGAAAAACTTCGTCATTGAATGTTGCTCGCGTGGATATAGTAACAAATTTATTGGGAGAAATAACGGTATTGTTTAGTAGACAGACACTGATCATAAACACAGAACAGACAACTAACGATGTCATTTTTTGGTGCTAGAATCGCTCTTTTACTTTCTTTGTAGATCTGGGTAAACGCTAGCAATCAGTTCCGTATCACTCTGAGCCAAATTACTAAAATCCCCCGTTGGTGACACACAGCCCTCGGCATCTGTTTCTAACCACCCATCTCCAATTTTTAATAGTTTATCAGCATAATGTCCTGTATCAACGTCATTGTAAAGGTGCACTCGCATATTTGTCGTCAAACTGAATTTCTTGACATTTGCCCATAAGTTTGACAACTTGAGACAGGCTTTGATTTCACCTGCAAGTGTGCCCCTCTGAATCACCGGTAGAGTTTGGCGGAAGTCACCAACCAGTAATACAGCCATTCCTTCCATTATGTCTGTATTGTTTCGTATATCCTGTAGAGTTCGGTTTAGGGTATCTATCGCCTTTTTTGTGTGGCATTGTGCTTTCGTCACACACTAACAACTTACATTGACACAGTATTGTACCCCGAGCACAATGTTTACTAAAATTATTTTCCTAAGGAAATATTTTTTTGCGATAAAAATTAGCCTATGTCACTTCCCAGCCCTCCAACTATCTCTGTACAAAAAATCACGTCGATGCGTTGCTCCGTTGCGACATGAAATAAGGACAAACAAACACACTTTCGCATTTTTAATATTAGTTGGGATTAAGTGCCATAAAATATGGGTGATGACTCGCCCATAGCTATAAACTACAGACGGCTATGCTCGTCCACAATCGAAGTGGCTTGACGCCACATAATGTCCGCAGCGTATAAATCAGGTCAGCCGTGCACAATTGACATTGGGAAGCTGGGAATAGCATTATTTGACCATCAGATAAAATTATACTGGGTTACAATATTTTTGTGGTTTATGTTAGGGGAATTTCTAAAATTCTTTTAAGCTATTGATGGACGTTTTTAGGGGTATGGGGAGAATTCTATGGAAAGACTTGTGTTGGCATTTCAAAAATTGTATATTTTATTTTGCCGGTGGGAGAAAAATAGGGAGGGGGTAGATTAGTTGGTGCTGAAGCAATAATTCAAAATTATTTGTGACTATTGCATCAACAAAAATTTTTACAATTTTAAAAGAGTTAATAACAATTTCTTAATTTATTTACCAAAAAAAAAAAAACAAAAAAAAAAGCTTGGACTTAATATTCGACCGTAATTATACTTCAGTCTTTATAAAAAAAACAGTATTTATAAACCATTTTCTAACACATACTGAATTTCTATTAAAATCATATATGCCATATTTGACAGTTCCACTATTTACAGTCAAGTCTGTCTCACTCGTTCATTCCCTTCCACCTTCTTTTGGTCCAGATATATCTAGTATAGCCTGTCCGGAATTATATGGAATGCCCCGAGCGCTCCCGTACATAGCCGCACTCTCCTCGTCAGATACCTCGCCCTTGGCAGCACTCACTCACTCTCGTCCTCCGCAGTCTTTTACACCATCATCTTACACCGTCGTACGCCGGGCCGTCGGTTCACTCTTCGCCGCACTTCTCTATATTGCCATCACAGACTGCAGACCCGATGGCTGTATTGGTATTTATAGTGCCTGGCATCCTGACTCAGAATATTCGCACGTTGGGCTGCACCGAAGGAGGAGATTACCGGAAAGTTCATGCAATAACCAGCCACTACCGACTCCTACATAAGAGGGATTTAAGGGGGGGCAGTTGGCCAGTTGTCAATCAATCCCCGCCTGCCTGGTGACATAAGAGGGGCTGGGTCTGTGTAAATCACTTCACATTGCATCGCGACTAGCTGCATGCGCCCGAAACGGGGATCAGTGAGTGTAACACATTGCCTCTTCCTCAAGTCTGTTCGTTTCATACAGAATCTCAATCGGTTCATCCAGAACATACTCTACAACTTGTGAACCTTTCTTAGAGTGCCAGTCTGTCAATGTGGACAACCTTAGTCTTAGCCCGAGAGGTGTGTCAACATATCCAGTAGACTGTCTCATTGGTCTGCTCCAGAATTCTGTATGCTGTCCTGTATCTTCGGGTAATATTTCTTCCTCCTTTCGGGGTTGTACATCGCAACACCAACTGTTCTTGAAAAACCTTTTCAGGCATTCTCCAGTCATATCGTGTTTCATTCTGTCATTACTAATTTTTAAGGTGCCATTGAGCAAGCGTATAGGTGACGACTAACCTCTGGTGTGGTTTACTGGCATATTCTGGGGTGGCTGCTTCTTCTTCTAATGGATATCCAAACAGCAAGTAATCAAGGAATCAGAGCTCTCCCAAACAGTGTCCATGAAAGTGTTGCCCTTGTTGACTCGTAGACTGCCGAATGGTATGCCAGGTGAAATAAGGATACCTTGTAGTCCCATCCTTCTGTTTGTCTTCCACAAAGATCGCAATGCATTGTTCCAGGGTACGGTTTAGCCTCTCGACCATCCCATCCGATTGTGTTACCTCTTGGAAAAGAGTTGCTTCAAAATTTCGTCCTTGGTCAGAATGAAGCTCGAGTGGCACTCCAAACCCAGAGAAAACATTCTCTACAGGTGCATTAGCTACTATGCCAGCCTCTTGGTTTGGAATTGGTATGACCTTTGTTCACTTTGTGAAGTTGTCTTACGCAACCAGAGGGTACCGATTCCCCCTCCCGGTGACTGGTATTGGTCCGGGAATGTCCAATGTCATCTTCTCAAATGGGGTTCCGACATTGTATTTATGAAGGGGACGTCGTTCCTTAATCCTCGGAACCTTCCTTGTGATACAGGAATCACACATACAGCACCACTTCTCAACATCCTTCTGACAATGGAGCAAGTAGAATCTAAGTCTAACTCTGCCGAGAGTCTTATTTACACCGAAGTGTCCACCTGCTGTTGTGTTTGGCATTTCTTTTAGCACTTCTCGAATGTGGTATCTTGGTACAACCAATTGTAAGTGAATGTGGTGTAAACCACAACATTTTTCTGAATGAGGGAATTCCACTTTGTCCAATACACCTTGACTGTCGAACTCAGACTGGATACCTCCTCCCATCTTGGGCATCATACATTTTCTTTACATTCTATCATTGGAGACAGGGTGGGATAATTTAGCTTATCATTCCTAATGTCCTCAGCAATTCATGTAAGTGGCCCATCGCAAGATACAGGGCCTTGAATTAGTGCACTTCTTGTCTTCCTCGATATGCCACCCTTTTCTTCGTAGCATTCATAATGACGACAGAATGGTTCGAATTGTCTCCTGGAAAATGCATCAGAGGTTAGTCAACATCTATGAGTTTATCCAGTGGCATCACGAATTTAACAGTGATGGAATGAAAATACGATATGGCCAGAGAGTGCCTGAAGAGGTTTTTCAAGAAGAAGAACTGGTGTGGCTGTACAACCCCCAAAAGGCGGAAGGGATATTACCAGAAGCTACAGATATTTTGGGAAGGATCATACAGAAGGCTTCAATGATGCTGTCCCACCGGATTTGTCATGGGGCTCTCGGCGATGTCTAAGGTTGTCCACATCGGAGTCTGTTCAGGATAATCAGTCTTGAGGAGGGGGCGATGTTATGCACGGATTCCCGTGCTGGATGCGTGTGGCCAGTCTCAGCACATAGGGGTGGGAGGTGACTCACGTACACCTAGCCACTGCTATGTCGCAGGGCGGGTGGGAAATTATTGACTGCTGGCCTGAATTGGCATCAGCATCCCTCCATCTCCCTTTTGAGGATTCGGTGGTGGCAGTCTATTGCATGAACTTTCTGGCAATCTCCTCCCTTGGTGCAACCCACAGCAACAAAAACTGTCATAGGCAGTTCACTCGATGTGATAACTTAAATAAACACATCAGGGTCTGTAAATACAGTATTCCTTCTCCTACCGAGAAATGGCGTGTGACATAATGGTTTTTCCTCATCGGCACACTCTAGGAGAAAATGATGAATACATGAGTTACCAGTGCACTTTTTAACGAAATGATGGAAACTATGGCAACTGTACCATGAACTGAGGAATGAAATTGAGGAATATACTGGAGAATGAAATAGAGGAATGAAAAATGTGTTATGCTCCGCATCATTTAATATGTGAAGTTTATTTTGAAATTTAAAAACCACATGTACAAAATCTAAAATATTTACGTTTTGATATAACCTATGCCTATAAAACCAATATGGCTACCAGAAACAAACATGTGCTTGAAGAACTAGTGGATGTAACTGCCGAGCACCTTCGGGTACGTTCGGCAAACCCGAGTCGATGGCTTCCGAGCACTCCCTGAGTTGAGCCAAAAAGCCGAGCTCTTCCGAGTCGAGCCGAAGACTGCCAGCCACAGCCACAGCCACACAGCTACCATTTAAAATACATTACCCTAGAAAGATCTTTATCATACTACTAAGAAAGCACCAAATAAAGTATCATTTTCCTCCTTAATTTTCATCAAACGGCAATTTTTCTTTTATTTATTATATTACAAGGCGATATTTTATCTCTGAATCTGATAACATTCTTAACAATATATCTTAGCCACGATGTAGATATTAATTGTGTGATTTCGCGCAGCGTATCTCTCTCTCTCTCTCTCTCTCTCTCTCTCTCTCTTTCTCTGTGTCTCTCTGTCTGTCTCTCTCTTCCTCTCTCTTTCTCTCTCTGTCTCTCTGTCTCTCTCTCTCTCTTTCTCTCTATCATTTTGTGGCGTCACAGCGGTGACAACTGCCTGAAATGGCTCATAAGAATGTATACAAATACTGCGTTTTATTTTGTTTGAACAGAAATTAATAAATAAATATAATGTGTGGTTTTCACAGGAATATAGCTGAAGAGACGTGTCATTATTTAGTATTGCGCTGAAATGCTCATTTTAATTGAGTATGTTTTTATAGAATGTGAAATATATACGACGAGTGGTGTATAGACAGTAAAAGTGGATTCGGTGAGAACATTACGGACTTCAGAATTTTTTTTTTTTCCATACGAAGCTTACATTTATTTGTAAATATAGACTTGTTTTTTTAGTGTTCATTAAATTCGTAACAGAAAAGTTGGAATTTTAATATGTAATTAAATAATATTACTGCAGCTATGAATAATATGTTCTTGTTTTAGGCACATGAATATTGTTTATTTCCATACTAGATTTACAAGTTATATCGCTAGGTATTATCTGGGGTATTCTAGCCTTCAAATTGTGCGACTTTAGACTCTAAAGTGAGAGATAAGGGAATATTAGACTGGGCCACGCGAAATTTAGTTATTTCATGCAGTGGACCTAACCTATCTGCTACCAAAGGAGCTTTATTTACTCTGTGCCAAGGAGCAGGAGTGTAAACAGTTTACTGGCGTTTGTACAACCACGAATATGTATATCGCCAATGACACAGAAATTTTATTCTAGAGAAACGGAATTGAGACTTCTACTAATTGTTTTACTCCGTCAATAGTCCTCTACTTATTGTAGGTAGACTTTCTGAAATACAATTCCTTCCCTAATTTCTCAGGTCTAGCAGTGTGTAAACCGCCACATAATGTTGTTTTAAAATATTTACATTATCCAGGTTATATACTTTTTCAAAACATTACAGTTGGAAATAGTACCATATTCGAAAATGTTTTAGGTCTTGAATGGTTAGGTTTTGTGCTTGATGTCTATTTCAAACACACATGCTTAAAATGTGCTGGGCTTGTCATTGGCCCCTTGAGAGCTTTCAAACCACGTATCATACGTTACAAAATAATATTTCACTTACAAGACATGCTTAAGAGTAAATTTTTAACACAGTTGAGTTTATTTATAATTATAATTCATAAGGCATCAAGCTCAGCACTTAATTTAACTCGTAACAATCCCAACAGTTAAAAGTTACCTAGGCAACATAAAGCAATATGTTTTAATGAATGTTATTGGTAGTGTAGAGTTTTAAGTAACATATGGAGTACCCCAAGGTTCAGTATTAGGCCCAATTGTATTCGTAATTCACATAAATTACCTAGGAGGATTATCTCTGGAGGGCCTGCTGTCCCTATTTGCAGACGATGCAGGTCTTTTTTGCAGAGCAAATACAGCAACCCAATTGTCATACGATATGCAAAAAGATCTGAATAAGGTTTGTAAACAAACTAACAATAAACGTTGATAAAACAAATTATGTGATTATTACACTATTATCAAGTACTAAAATTGAAACTTTTAATTTAAATATTAACAATGTTCCTATTTCTCGAGTGAATTTTGCCAAGTACTTAGGCCTAAAAATAGACAATAAACTGAGCTGGGTTACATGTCGCATACATAAAATAAAAAAATGTACATTATTATTGGCATACTCAACCGTTTTAAAACGGTGCCAATAACCATGAGGGAAAAAGTGTATTATGCATTAATACAAACCACGTGTTCGATACATGTATGCCATATGCGGCCAAGGAACAAAAAGTATTACAAAATAACTCTAAATATTACAAAAGTGAGCACTAAAAATACTATATGGTCTTCCCTTTTTTGACACCATTATGTAGATTATATCAAATGAGCAATATCAAACCATTAAAAATGCAAGTTCAACTCTCAAGTTTGACATATTTGTTTAATGTAACGAATAACAACATCAATCAAACCTGTCGTTCACTACCAAAAAAGACGCACATGAGCACAGCACAAGACAAGGAAGCGACATTCAAAGCGAGTCAGTAAAATGGGTGTAGTCTAAGTAGACTTTAAAGTTATTTACCTGACAAAATTAAAGTAATCGAACAAAAAACATATTTGTAAAAATGGCTAAAGAGTATTTACGATGCCTGTATAATGAAGATGTTTTAATGTGAAGACTGGACTGTAGAAATGTAAAACCGACCTAGGGAAATCTGAAAAGTTCTACAACACTTTGAAATAAACTTATGTGTTAAATATTTGTTTGCTAAAAGATGTCTTAACTTGTAGCATTACGGGATGTGTATATGTAAAATAACTATTTGCCTCTATTTATATGTATAGTCACTCAATGGAATTCTGCTCTCGGAGATAAATTGAAGAAAAAAAAAACGTTGATACCAAGAATCCACGTAGTACTATAATTCTTCCCATGCATAGAACCTGGCATAACAACCAACACTGTAGGTACAGGACTTCAATAAAGATAGTAAGCACCAATGGCAAGTTGTACAAATTTCAAAACGTTAAAGGGCAGTATGTATTTTGACAAAGGCCTGTGACATTCACAGTATTTTTTGAATCAGGGTAGTGTGTTTGCTTTGTGTTCTTCTAACAACTATGTTATGTGTTTCTAAGTTTACTAAGAATATGCGATAAACAAACAACTTGATTGTTTCTGTAACTACACCAAAATAATTGCACAATTTAAAATATATTTAATGCATAATCGCTGGTAATATTAGCCATTCAGGATTTGAATGTACAGTTTAGCATACCTAACAACTATTCCTAAATAAACCTATGAATTTGAATCAGAGGTGTTCAGCCTTCACCTAAGCTGGGTTAATCACAGGGTACAAACATATATGTGAATTCGGGTGTCACAGAAGACTAATTTAAAACACAAATAAACGTTTTAAAATATTCTTGAGAAGTATATTGCGTTGTGTTTTTTCACAGCATATTAACTATGTCACCTGATTGTACCCTATGACTATATTTTTAAATATCGAAGAGGGGCTCACTGTTATGCCATTTTCGCTTGCCACTCTGTAATTTTAATGACTCAGGCTCTGCAAGCATTTAGAATAATCACAGGAGCAAGGAAGTCTTAAATGTCAGGTTTTTTTTTTGTGTTCATACTAGGATTTTTTTTCAGTGCGTTACAAATTGCTAGATGATGATACTATAGCCGAGTACAGATTATTGCATACGCATACCGACAGTAAATTGGTATTCTTATATAGAGTATACTTTTTATAAAATAAAAATCTTTGTAGTTGTACCACTTTAATTTAATTCTAGTAATCTTTAGAATTAGGAATGCACCAATTCTTTCAGGAAGGACTCAGATTCCCTGTATTATTCCACTCATAAAAACAGATTTATAAAAAAACATGGGTGCGTGTACTTTTATATGCACGCGCGTTAGAAATTATACTTCTTTGGCGTGACTAAAATATAATTTTATTACGTATGCAAATAATTTATGTAAGTAGGAAAACGATAAAATGACAGAATAAAGACATTAAATACAATTAATAAAGTTTTGATTAAATAACGTAATTAAATTTAAATAACCTCAAATACTTGAAAACATTTTCAAAATTGTATTATACAATTATTGTAACTAACCAATTTTTCACGGCACAATGTAAGCAACATTAATTTCACAATGAATTACTAATATAAATGAAATGTTTTTCAACTTGCTTATTACATAAACTGATTTTCTGTCGGTTTTAAATATAACCACGTGCTATGTTGTTTACCTTGCGTTTGTATATAGCTAGACAATACGCGCATGCGCATTGGGTCATACCCCTACCACGTTCACTGTCGAAATTCGTTACACTGTGCGCGCGCAACTTACGTCGCTGATCAAGTAGGTCTGTATTTTTTTTTCGGCCATGATATTAACCATTGATACCAACTTGTAAAGTAAACATTGTGAAACTTTACAAGTCCGCCGGCCAACATTTACGAGTTGTTAGTTTTTATTGTGGAACGTACTCCACAAGTACTTGTAGATTCGCCACTTGTAAATTGTAACTTGTGAACTTGTAAATTGTAAACATTGTGAAATGGGCCCCAGAAGTCGTGGCCATCCTTAATCACACTCCTAGAGCCATGATCCAACAAAACAACTGCCGACCCACGTGTTGCTGTCTCTGGGAGCAATGCAGATACTGCTTCTTCCCTGGCCTGCACGTTCGCCCGACATGTCACCTACTGAACATGACTGGGATATGGTCACTCCGTAACCACCCCCTTATTCTCATCCGGTAGCCAATACCGATGAACCGTAGACTGGCAGACCATTCGTTCAAGACCTTTTCCATTCTATACCACAACGTGCAGCAGATCAGATTAAAGACTTCATGATATACTGATTTGTGCAAGTAATTTTATTGCATTGCTCTTAAACTATAATCGTTTCTATGTAGTAATGCAATACGTCATATGTAATACTATAGGTAAGTTGTGTAATAAATGTTATTACATATTAGTGATTTCTTCATGGGGTTGCATTTTTCACAATCACGAGTGTATTAGCACCAGTAAATTTTATTTATGTAACCATAAATCACAACTAAAGCTACAAGTTTCTGCGAAATGTCTTTTGACATGCTAACACAGAAGCAATGAGGTGACACATGGGACATGTTGCCACCTTCCGTGTCAACTCATTTATTTCGGCAGAAGATTCCACCAGTTCTTAACACGGTATATTGATTTTAATCAGTATTATTTTAATAATAGTTTAATTATTGATTTAAATACAAAAAATATTTTAAATAATATATTTGTTAATATAAGTTATACATAAATCAATATTTTCCCATAATATACAGAATGGGGCGAAATTCTACCGATAAACTTCGCGTGGTGATTCCTTATGCAAAATCAATTGGGAAATATAAAGGACAAATGTTTCCTAAACTGAGTATTAACGGAGATATGAACCCTTGAAAATCAAGACTTTAAATTGTATTTTTGCAAAATATCGGAAACGAAGTGGAATTAAAATACAATTCCCCGAGCATAGTTTTATGTTATCAGGATCTTCAGCCCAAGAGCAAACTCTCATTAATATTTTCCCCCGTAATGATAACAACAGGGGGTGTCCGCCCTCTTATTGCATTAAACTTTATTTTACCATCAGGATTTATGAACGTTTTGTGCTGGTTTATTGAGAATTATGACCTAATTAACCAGAATCGCGCTCTCGTTGCAGCTGCCTAGGACCCATCGTCTTCGTGTTAACGCTACACAAAGCTTCGGATACAGCAATACATTGCCTAGCACGTAGGCAATACTATACGGCTATCAACGGTAAAGTGAGCACATTTGAAAGCCCTCTCATTTGGAATAATAGTCAATAAATATTTTTTATTTTAACCAATAGACGTCGACTTCTGAGTGCGGTGGCATAGGCCAATACACACTGTGTTTATTACTTACATGGCAATATTTATTTTAAAAATGTGGTTAAAGGATAAAAAAAAATATGGTTGTAAGGGAAAAGTAACTAGGGCCTCGGAAGTGCTCACTTTAGCATGGACGGCCTATATCTACATGCGTATATGGTATGCTGCTGTGCCCTCTGCACAGACTGTGGTGGAATACATTTACTAACACTTACTGTAAACAACATGTACCATACGTTACAGTTCTGAATCTGCTGGCCGTTTGTTCCTGGCGACAGTGATTGTGTAATTCTTTGCAGGAAGTACTGGTATCGCCTACTCGCCTGGAACTGTATCGCTTCCGCCGGAAAGTTTTGTGTGCCTTTTACAAGAACACTGTGAGTCCTGAGTAGTTGCAACAAGATCGCCAAATTTCAATAATTGAAACAATAAACCGGTCTCAGAAGTTCATCATTCCTGGTGGTAAAATAGTTGTTTGCAAATAAGAGGGTGGCCACCCCTGTTATTTTAATTACGAGGGGAGGTATTAATGAGAGTTTTCTCATAGGTTTAATTGCCCGATAGCGTAAAACAAATGCTCGGAGAATTGTAATTTAATTTCACTTCGTTTCCGATATATTGCAAAAATATGAATTAAAATCTCGATTTCCAAGGGAAAATCGAAATACTCATAAACAGTAACTAAATAATTTTAATAATATCAATTATGCTATAGAAATAATTTGAGAAAAACTTGATAGACCCGGTTTACATGAAGCAATTTGACAGCTATAGTCAATCACTGAGTGGTGCTCATTTCTTGGCTTACAATGTGGACCTTCGTTACTGTGGTAAATTCTTGACAGCTGAAAATAAATATGGAGCACTTTTATTTTGCAAGCATGTACAAAAACAAGAAGTCGTTGTTACCAATGATAACTAACTTACAAGCAAAATCAAACCCTATCTATGAATTTTTGTTTAACGAGAATGGTTTCCAAAGTGTCGAAACATATAAGTGACTATAATCTATTAATCTTATATAGAAATGTTAAGTTCCAATAAAAATTTTGATAGTTACTTTTAATTACTGTATTAGTTTCTAACGTATTATTGGATATACTGCAATAAACATTTTGTTAGTAATACATTGTAAAGTAATTATAATTAATTTAACTATAGTATATGTATCGTATACACAATATTCATAAAATGTNTTCTAACGTATTATTGGATATACTGCAATAAACATTTTGTTAGTAATACATTGTAAAGTAATTATAATTAATTTAAATATAGTATATGTATCGTATACACAATATTCATAAAATGTGGTTCAATGACGAAGAAATTATTATTCTTCATAAATTTTTGATGGCGATTTAAATATGTTGAGTGTATCACAGACAAAAATTTTGGGAATTCATTTAGACTCTCGTATACAATGTAAAGATCTTAAAATTCAGGTTACTAACCAATTAAGTACAGCTTGTTTCGCCTTAAGAAAGTTATTCATACTTATCTGTGAGACTGAAAGAGACGTATTTTGCATATGTCCCTCAAAGAGGCCCTGTGATATATTATTCAGGACTTCTGCATCAAATAGCAAAAGAACATTTCTGCTTCAGAAAAAGTCTGTCGGGAACATGAGCAAAATAAAACCTCGACACATGCAGAACGTTATTAAAAATTTTGTTATCTTTATAGTTTTGGTGATGTCACAAACTTCGAAGTAGTTTGGCGGCAGAATCTGGCCAGTGTGACAGGATCTTTGAGGAAATAAACGACAAAATCTAGAAAGCGTTTCTAATAATAAAATGACAGTTNGCAGCACGAAGAGGCGGGGAAGAAAAAAAACTGTAATCATAAAGAGGCGTGTGTGTTACCTTTATTACGCAAATTGCTTTGTATTTTTATTCTTCTTATTTCTCTCAAAATTTCTCTCTTCTTTTGTCATCGATATCTACTGGTTTCTAGTTATATTTACTCATATGCTGTTAATTGTATTGTCTTCATTGTTAGGTGTCTTTAAGCTCGTGCAATTAATATTATAATTGTACCACACCTTTTTTTTCTCCACTCTTTCTTACTTTCCCGACCCTTAAACACTTCTATACTAATTATGTTATTACCTCTGATAATAACCGAAACATATCTTCCGAGTCTATTCGGAAAGTTCATGTTACGTGCATCCTTTGTAATGCAACGAAACAGTGAATAACATTGGTTTTCACTGAGATGCATTCGAGGCTGATTGGCTGGTGCCGGCAAAGTATTTACCTCGCCGAGGCAACGTGACGTGCGAGCTACGTCATGCGGGAGTTCCCTCGCGCACGGCCGCCGGAAGTAACTGCGGTGCGACGGCTTCCTTTCCGGCCACGGGACGAAGCGGACGGCGACGTACTGTACTCTCGGAGGATCGCAGCATTCTGCGTGGCATCGCAAGTCGTGCGTGGCTCTGCGGCATTAACACTCTGACTCTGGGGTGTCCACCACCCCGTGACACTATGACGCAAGGAACTACCAACGTCCCCTATCCCCTCCTTTTTTCTTCTTTCCTGGCAAGGTACCAATCACCTACTCTTTCTAGGTGGGGCCACAGTGGCTTAGCGGTTAGACTGCTCGCCTCCCACCAAAGGCGAACCAGGTTCAATCCCTGGCCGGTTCACTCCGGATTTTCGCAAGTGGGAATCGTGCCGGACGATGCCACTGATCGGCGGGGTTTTTTTTTGGGGATCTCCCGTTTCCCCCGCCCTTGCATTCCGACGCTGATCCTTACACACCTAACTCCACCCTCGTCGGCCCTCAAGTCCCCGATGTTTAGAGTCACCCACATCTGTCCACTCCATTTACTTAAGTTAGCTAGAGCTAGTGATATTAGAAAATGTTTAAGTGTAGCTTTAAAATTTCCAGAAAGAAACGTTTTTTTTTAAAATCAGACTTAAATATGCATTTCAGTGTTACGTAAGTCTTTGATTTCATTGTAAATAACTTTTAACTAGAGGTGGTGTAGTTATCTGATGGGCCTACAAATGTCGGTCTTGCTATTCATATCTAGGGACACCCGAATATCGCGAAAAGATTTCCGCACATGCTAAACTGCAATACCCTATGGGCATACCAGGAGTATTATTTTGCTTATTTGCGGCGTGTGTTTGTGAGAAGACGTTTTCTTACTTGACTGGCCAATCATAACAAAGTTACTCCGCTACTGTACGCCTGTTATTCGCGGGAGGACACCTAAGACGCATAACACATAGATCATCCAATCGCTGAAGTGTATCTGAGCTGAAGTGTTATGAAATACAATTGACCGTGAAATCTTTTCGCGAAATTCGGGTGTTCCCATTCATATCAGTAATTACGAAATTATACGTAGTGTTTGAACAAATCAACTATCTACAACATTAGCCTGTCAGTATTCTGGATAATTAAAAAAAAACACTTTTACGGGCAAGTAAGTAATATAATGTATGGAGACGACGAAATAATTGACAGACTTTGCTTTCAGGTAATATTTATTTACTAACTGGTTTGTAAAAAATTTACCGTTTTGTAATTACAATAAATTAGGTCACCCTGTTTGTCTGAGTAACAGTAGAGAAACGATTACAATTTACTGGACGTATATCAGAAGGTTTCATTTTTTTTTTATCTGACATACAGAACAGTTTGGGGGAGTTGGGAGGTCTTAAACAACATCAAAAAAGTACGGCTACGTATTCGTTACGGGAAAAAAATAAAAATATGTACGACAAATTATTTATTGGGAATTATAAGAGCGACAAATGCCTTCAAATACTTCCGTATTCATATCGCTCTATTTGGATGGCTAACGTATGTAACTTCTGTAGTTTTATTGCTTCGTCATTCTGCTTGAGCGATAGCTATTTAAATGTCGTTGACAGGAGTTATGGACTTGGACTTGACATCAAAGCTGCAGGGAAAATTGACGCGGATATAGACTGCAAACCTTGCAGTTGTCAGTACTGAGAGGCATATGGAAAACACTGCGTAGCGTGCTGTCGCACTGGACAGGNCGGATACAGACTGCAAGCCTTGCAGTTGTCAGTACTGAGAGGCATGTGGAAAACACTGCGTAGCGTGCTGTCGTACTGGACAGGCGAACACAAACCAGATGTTTGCCAACCCTGCGCATACAATATATGACACTCTTGATGTGTGTGTAAAGGTGATAAAATGTGAAGGAGACACTAACCATTAAAACTGGTGATTAAAAAAAAGTTTAGACCATTCTAAACTTCTATTAAAAATNGAAGGAGGCACTAACCATTAAAACTGGTGATTAAAAAAAAGTTTAGACCATTCTAAACTTCTATTAAAAATATGATCTTCGTGAACTAGATTGGGTAAAATATCCCGCCATTTTAGGGTACTATTGACCTTCAAGTGTAGTTGGCACAAGTAGAATGACTTCGTATGTTCTGGGACAAGGACACAGAAGCCAGCAACTGCGTGCCCACCAGTTATGACGTCACCCAGTGGCCAAGTTGGGTGACCTTAACCCCTTGACCTTGCAATGCTTTTAAACAAAAAAATTTCAGATATTGGGAAAACTTTTAACAACTATAAAAAAATTCTAAAAATTAAAAAAGGGTTTAAAAAATTTTACTAATTAAAATTTTTTTTTTTAAATATTGAAACGTTCGAAAATGTTACAAAAATGTTAAAGACATGNATTCTAAAAATTAAAAAAGGGTTCAAAAAATTTTACTAATTAAAATTTTTTTTTTTAAATATTGAAACGTTCGAAAATGTTACAAAAATGTTAAAGACATGAGGGAGATCCGGGGTTCGAAACAAATATGGTGGAGCACACATCCTCCCGATACAATGATCAGCAGATAAATGATCTCCACCACTACCCCCTTCAATTTTATTGGCTGTTTAATCCACCCCCTTCCCCCTCCATCAAATATTCAACTTCGCTCAACCCCTGCCACTATATTTTATTATTAAGTATTTATTCGTCCGATTACTCGCATTCGCTCGACTATGCTCACCCCCTCACCATAATGGTACTACCAAATTATTATTGACTCCCCTCTATCACCTCTATTAGCTCGACCCCTCCACCCCCCACACCAATATTTCATTGGTTCTCCTCGACTCCCTCTCTTCCCTATAGTTCTAACAAATTGTTATTGGCTCCTCTCCAACCGCTCCACCAAACCTCATCCCAAATCTTTATTGTATTTATTCCACCCTTCCAAAATTTAATGGTTAATCAGTCGGCAAGCTTCGACCCTAACAGATTATTCATCCCACCCCTGTTTCCGCGACTTTATAAGACGGTGGGCGGGAGAGGAACCCTCTTTTTATTCCCAGCAATGTTCAACCCTTCAGAGAGTTGCGTGTATGCAAGTGGTCTTGTGCACGGAGTCAAGTACGTATAATATCGCGGTGGCTGCTGATCGTTTGCCTGTAACATAGGTCCAGTTCTGTTGGGATGATATCCATGTTCAGCTGTAGTGGGAAGATTACACCTACCATCTGCTTCTAAAACTAGAGTGGGTGCATATCTATGAAATCTACCAATGCCTAGTGCATCTGTGGTTTATCCCTACTCGGAGGAGAAGTCAAAGTTATATTTTGAAGTGGGACGCCTGCCAGACACAAAGGAACCGGGAGGAGGGGGAAATATATCCGCTCTTCGATTTTAAGATTACCGAACCATTATGTGGTGGTAGAAGATTGTGACGGCACCTGGCGCCGAACACCGTTTGAAAAGAAGGAATTCGAGTGGTCTTACTGCACACCATCCGCCGGAGAACTTTGTGAAGTTTGACGCCATCATAAAGTCTCATTCGCGAGTTTCGCACTAGCCACCCTTCATGGTGTCGCAAGAGACAATCACCATGTGCCGGCACTGACGGAACCATCTCGCCCCATCATATCTTAAGCAAAATTTAATAAAGTAAGAACGTCGTGATGGCACGTGACCGAGATAACGTCTAACGCACAGAAGAAGAAAATTACCATGATTTATTGTTGCTCACCCTCGCCATCTCACCAGGTGGCGTGCAGCCAGTCATCAATGCAATGCCGGCCGTTCCGAACTCACGGCCATCTGTAAGAAGTTGTGGATCGCGACGTTGCCACATTTTCGCCACCGTTGACCGAATATGTATCCAAGTACAGCGACGTGAGTGTTGAATACAGGCCTCTCAGTTTCCGAGACGCTCGAGGTGTTTCACAAATTCAACTTTGTGACGGAGGCGTTCACTCTCTTCGTTGTTGCGATGCATTAGAAGGCTGCCATGTGCAGGAAACGTTAATTTGTGATTATGAAAACTGTTACGTGTATAATTTACGTCCAGACACTGCGCTTCCGTACACGTTAGAGTACTCGGTAAACCAAAAAAAAATCTACGTAAATGTACGTCAAGTACAAATGAACGAAATGTGCCATCGTGGGGAAAAATAATGACACTTGTAAATGGCGCGAGAAATGTAAATCACTTTAGGTGAATGTTGGGATGGTCACCTACTACAGGTCGTGGCCTGCTTCTATCAGCTACTTGTTTCCTTTCTAACGACCTAGCTACTTTCCTGCCTATTACCGTCGGCACGTTGCAAACACTGGAGGCGAGACAGCGGCTAACGCAAGCTTGGATCCTACACTAAGTTTGTATTTAATTTTAAACTGTGTCTGTCGTTTTGAGTAAATCCATGTCTTCTGAAAGTTCTCTGAATGATTTTAAATTGACGTATAAATTATATTTTTAATAAGTATATAATTTACTTGTTAAAAGGTTAATAAACACAAATGAAAATTATTCTGTATTTTTAGAAACATGAGCTAAGATTTTGGAGGGCATTCACAATAATTCAAATAGTTTTAAAAATGCAACGAAAGAAGGTAAAGCAAAGCGTATAAGTTAGAAAGTCGTATACCACGCACAATAAAACAGTTTCATGGGATTAGCTGCGCAACTGAAAAGCGTGAAAGAAAGAAAATATCGGGGAAAAAACCACTGTCATAAGCGATTCCAATATTTTAAAAAAGTTTTCTTTTACTTTCTTGTGTAAAAACACAAAAGACTGTTAGTTACCTTTCGTGAAATCTGCTGGTTGTAAGTTTCATTAAATTAGAACATATTTTTAAAATGAAAAATTTCACCAAACAGTGCAAACTGCTAGTGCGACGTGTTCTGTTTTGTGTATCCAAAACTCTTCTTCTGGTGATCATTCCGCCATATTTGCTGTTTCCAGCCCAGTGAACTAAATTAATTTGCCTTCATGTATCACTGTTTACGCATAGGCTAGAGACCTGCAGTGCGTAATTGTGTCTACAGATGCCGACTAATATAAATAACCTGCACTATTAATCGTTTTTAATATATGTTGAATACTTGTTATGATGTACCTGAAAGTGTATTAAGGGGGGGGGGGGGNGAAGATTGTTGAGAAAATAGAAGGTGGTGGCTAAGCATTTGGGCCCATAAAGTCGGCGCCCACGACTGTATCAATTACAAAAAACAAACTTTACAGGAAAAAAAATATTTTATTTAAAAGTAATTATTGTACATAATTATTCTTTATTTGGTCATAGCTTTGTGCTAGCCCCAGCATTAAGTTCTGACGACGTTTAAAGGGCTGCTTGGTTCAGAATTTGTAGTAGTACGATTCGTGTACCACCAGGTTGGGGTTCACGTCTTTGACACTCGTACAACCTGAAACAACAATCAATTTAACACAGTCATGGCTTGTGCAGTTAAGGCACTGAGAATTAGTCATATGGGTTAAAAATAAAACAGTCAAATCTTGTACAATTATACTCATAAGTAGGACCAACTGTTTGTTTGCGGGAAAAAAAATATATTTGGAGATTAGGCTTCAATATCCTATGTGCATACTTGCGGTACTCATTTGACTATTGGCCGCTTGTATTTGTGTGAAGACTGTATGTTAGACGAGTGAGCCAATCAGAATTAAGTTCCTTCGATACTGACCGTCCGTGATTTGCAGGCAGACACATAATATGCGCAACAATTCAAATGATCAAATCACCAAAGTCATTCTGAACTAAATTGCGTTGGAACACAACTTATCCTGAAATCTTGTCGCGAAAAAACAGGTGTCCCTACTCATGGAGTTAATAAAGGCTTATAGATAAGAATACTTCGGTAACCTGCCTGTTAAACGTATAAAAAAAATATTTTATGATAATAAAAAGAACACATTCTGTAACATTACAGTAAAATAAATATGATAGCACTCTCGGTATAGGCTGTTCACGATAAACTGAGCACTTTTTAAATCCCGGCTTAAGATGTACTTGTAGGCACGTTGTGTATTCTTCCGCCTTATGTGAAATTAACATTGCCGTGGATCTGATCACTTTATTCATGCGCCAGCCGAGTGAAGCTGTGAAATAATTATGAATGTAAATATCTTACAAATTTTCTTATCGTCATAACATTTTTATGCTTTAAAAACAGGAAACAAAATAAATAATTTCAGTATTCAGTAATGTCCACCTGACACTTTAAATTCAACGCAAAGACATGGAACTACTTTCCCTCCGTCGCAACCAACCTCGCTGATCTCATGTCGCTCTGTGTGCCCGTTAAAATAGATGCAGGTAGAGACAGTGACATTTCTCAGAAGTTGATTTCAAAAGTGCACACTTTATCGTGAACAGCCTTTACCTTAATATGTTACCTCAGCCGTTCTCCAAAATGTGTTGCATCTGGTATACAAATTATGGAAAAACTGTGCTGCTAATATATGTAAATATATGTAAAGAATATATAGGTTTTGCTGAAAGATGGGCAGAGCTCGTAACAAACGGAAAGGTAAATCGTGACTGTGTGTGTAATATGGATGAGATGGAAGGTACGTTATACAGGTATGCTGTTCAGTGTTGTGAAAGCAAGTTACTGTGTGTGATAATTTGTAACATAAAAGGTAAGGTGTAGTATTTGAACAGTCTTCTGTATGTATTTATGCATATACATATATTTATATGTGTATGTGCAAGGTGTTTTTAAAGTGCATGTCAAAATTCAAACCACCGCATCTAAGGGCGAATATAAATAAGAAATACTAGTACCAAAACGTTCGAAAAATTCGTCTAGAATTTTAAAATTGGAATTGAAGTTAGCAGAACAGCGCCAGGATTCCTTAACTTGACGTATCTGCGTGCACAATGAGTTGCATAATCACGAAGGCGAACGGAACTGGCGCGTAATGCGGTGACCGCCTGTACATAGGCCACCGTGGTAACACGTGCAGACCGTACATCGCCAATACTGTTGTTCGTGTTGTTGGAAATAAAAAGCAATCACTTCAGGCAGTCTTTACCACTCGATTCCTAATCTACCATTGTCCATGTAGTTTGGCATGCGTGTACTAACAAGCAACCTCTAGCGGCGCCCACGTACCTCGAGTTTGTCGTGACCTGTGTGTGAGGGCGATCTCAACATGGCGCGCCAGTTACGTTCGCCTTCGAGATATGCAACTTGCTTTACACGCTGGTACGTGAAGTTGCGGACTCCCGGCGCTGTTTTCCTAGCATCAATTTCAGTTTTTAAATACCAGATGAATTTTACGAACATTTTGCTACTGGGATTTCTTGTTTATATCGGTGCATAAGCGGGGCGGAATTCAATTGACAAACTAAGTGAGGTTATTTCTTTTGCAAAATCAAGTGGGAAATATATGGGACTCTTTCCACCTAACCTGAATAGTAAGGTAAATACGAACTCTTGAAAATCGATATTTTAAACTATACTTATTCAAAATATCAGAAACGAAGTGAAATTAAATTACAATTTCCTGAACACTGTTTTTGTTATCAAGATCTTTAACCCAAGAGAAAACTCTCGTAATACCTCTCACCACAACGAAAATAACGGCAGGGACGACCACAATCTTACTGTATAAAACTTTTTTACCATCAGGAATTATGAAAATTTGCTGCTGGTCTATAGAGCAGTATGACCTAATTAACAAAAATTGCCCTCTTGTTGCAACTGCCCAAGGCCCGTCGTTTCCGTGCAAAACGCACATCAAGATTTTACTGCAGCTATACGGAGCATAGCGCGTAGGCAATACAACCTACGTGCGTCTCTGGTAAGCTGCTGTTCCCGCTGCACCGACGATGGCGGCTAGTCTACAGGTGGGCGGGACGGTGGCGGCAGATGGGGGGCTGGGTGTAGGTAAATAGTATAGAACACCTCGATATTGCTCGCCTCCCTCTATCACTAGAAGGGGGAATGAGACATCTAAATTAATTTTAAGTAGAAAAATTTACCGGTACCTAGACAAGTTGCCGCCTTCTAGCACTCAAAAGAGCTAGAGTGCGGGACCTCATAGATTCCCAAGCCTAAGTAGAACTCCAAAATTTTGTAAACCTTTTATATCCAAATTTCCGATTTGTAACATGTAGTAGTTCTATTGTCAATGGTTAAATAATTAAATAGATATGTAAAAATTTTAATGAGTTTCATAAATTTAAAAATTAAAATTGGTAAAATACGTAACACTTCCTAATTTCTAAAAACTTTATTGTGTGAAATTTATTTTATTTTTATATATACAGTATACATTTTCTTCTTCTTCTGCACCGACGGTGGTGGCGGATATTTTTAACACTTACTGTTAACAACATGTGCCTTACATTAATAAGCTTACTGTACTGAAGCTAGTATATTCGTTTCTGGTGACAGTCAATATGTGATTCCCTGCAGGAAGTATTGGTATTGATTACGCGCCTAAAACTTTGTGTGCCTTTTGTTCGAAAGCTGTGGTTCCTAGGCAGTTGCAACCAGAGGACCATTTTTTTGTTCACTAGATAATACTGCTCAATAAACCAGCATCGAACGTTCATAATTCCCGACGATAAAATGTTGCCTGCGATAAAAAGGTGGTTACCCGAGTGGTTTTCATTTCTGCTTCGCCCAGTGCGTGCATATAACACAAACATAGACAAGAGTTACACACTTCTCAAATGAAGAAAATTTCTGCAATTAAGTCTATCTGCGAAATGAAATATATGATTTGCTGAACTTTGCATGCTTGGCAGCTAACAGGCGAACATTTTGACGGTTAATACAGACATTTATCTCATAGTGGCTATTTAAAATACACGGCGATGTGTTCGAATTAAGCTGGAAGATCGTAGTTACCTGTGAGCCGGAAGGCGATAGTTAGCTCAGAGCTGGGAGCTGGGAGGAGGAAGTTACGCGTGATGAGGTGGGAGGAAGTTAAATGTGAGCTGAATTATCGTAGTTACCTGTGAGCTTGAAGGTTGTAGTACCATGTAAGCTTGAAGGTTGTAGTTACCTGTGAGCTGGAAGGTTGTAGTACCATGTGAGCT
>NQII01005377.1:2082-88884 GCA_002778355.1 Clitarchus hookeri
TGCGTGCAGAACGGGACAATAAACTTCCAGGCCAGAACCAAGGGACGACGCCACGCCGGCTGCGGACCACACGAGCAGCGGCCACGTGTTTTATGACCCGGGGAGACGACAAGCACCCCGGACCACGTGCAGAGAAGGGGGAGGTTGAATATGGTGATCAAGCCTACATAACCACGAGGAGCAGGACCAAGCGGGGCAGTCGGCCGACGGAAACGGAAGATGACGGAGCGAATCCGCAAGCAGACGTCGACGGCAGCCGGCCGTCGTCAGGCGCAGAGTACTGCGTGGACCCGAGAAGAAGGAACTTCGAAGCCAGGCGTCGAGACGCCCACCAAGTTCGAGAGCAGTTCCAAGCAGCCAGCCGAGGGAATACAGCGCTGCAGTGTCAGATAAGTAGTCCTACACCAAGTGTGAAGAATCTCCCCCCCCCAAGACGCCAATCGCGGCGTCAAACCATATGTAGCCTACATACAAAAAGGGGAGGGGAGTTTGTCTCGTGAGTTCATGTACCAGTTAACCTGTTCAAGCAACAATAAAACTCGATTATGTGAACACATGTATAAAGTGTATGTTATTAGTAAATTAGACCTGGAGACAACAGTGTCGACGTATTTGTACGCCCTATCACTGAGGGCTAGCATCAAGTGCTGGCGCCTCACGCCGCAGAGCAGAATCAATACCTACTTCCAAACTTCAGCATTTGGCAGGTATCAACGTGACTGATGCATGTCGGAGCACAATAGCACATTAGTTCTACAGAGAGACAGTATTTGGATGCAGCCCGCGCTTATAGCTGGAGTGGAAGGGCTAGTGTTCACTATAGCACCTGACCTAAACTTCCTATATTATTACTAGTTAACGTCTAATAACTGTGGCTACGAGTGCAGAATGTAGGTCAGGCTGTTAAAGTTAATACTCGTCTACTGTAGCCTGTTCAGCAGTAACTACAGCACTGCCACAATCCATGTGTGGAAGGNCTGTTAAAGTTAATACTCGTCTACTGTAGCCTGTTCAGCAGTAACTACAGCACTGCCACAATCCATGTGTGGAAGTGTGAGTCCCATCGCAATTTGAGCATGTCTGTGACGGTTATGTTGTTCACTAAATCAGTATGATTGTTTTAGTTTAGCTACAACATTTATTGCCATATTTTGTANCTGTGACGGTTATGTTGTTCACTAAATCAGTATGATTGTTTTAGTTTAGCTACAACATTTATTGCCATATTTTGTAAGCTCAGTAACTTGACTGTTTCTAAAAATGTGTACAAAATATGTAATGAATCAGTAAGAAACTTACTGCACTGAATATTCTGCTTATATAATTCAGACCCCACTGGTCAACACGGTCGCCAATAATTACAAAACTATCTACAGAATAAGACGTCAGTGTCGGCCTTTCTATGCAAACATATAATTATCTGTAAAATGGGTAAACTGAACTAGTACGAACTAGACATTATTTTTTCTTGGTTTTCACATTCTGTTTAAGGTTTAGTAAAAATACGTGGATTGCAGCACAATCTTTCATTGTTAACAACAATAATTATATGTTTATTAAACTTTTTTTTCGCACTATTATGTAATAAAACATCTTTGCTTACAAAATGTTACCACGAGGGACAAAGCTCTTTACTCTGCTTCTAATTTGAGCACTATTATTCTGTGTTTACTTACCAGCATACATCGAAATCATTCTCCAGGCAATTTTGGGTATGTATACAGGTACATATTGAATAATCTTAATAGGTTTGTTTCACTTTATCTTCAGCTTCTCAGGATGGTAAGTACAACTTACAAAATAAACATTAATACTTCGAAAACGGCTAACCTGAATGTGTCCTGAGATCACAAATTACCTTATTTTACATATACAGATGTAATTATCTAAATTAAACGTGAATAACATACCTGTGATTCGAAATTAAAAATATAAAGGGCGAAAGCTAATGCTGAACCCGATAACGGGACTGAAAATAAAAACGATATAACGACATAATTCTATCCGTTTATTTGAGATTTTTTATGATGCTGTTCAAAAATATGTAAAGTAATCTAAAAATGGTCTGATATTTTTTAAGAAATGTATTTCTGAAGTCAAATTACAAAGCTTNAAAAATATGTAAAGTAATCTAAAAATGGTCTGATATTTTTTAAGAAATGTATTTCTGAAGTCAAATTACAAAGCTTTGGGGTTGCCACAATTTAATCTGTATAAAAAAAATTAAAAAAACTTTCTGACCTAGGTGCTGGGGCCGCGGTGGCTGAACGGTTAGCTGCTCACCTCCCACCAAGTTGAATCGGGTTTAACCTCCAGTCGGATCACTCCCGCATTTTCTCTTGTGGTAATCGTGTTGGATGATGCCGCTGGTCGGCGGGTTTTCCCGGGTATCTCAAGTTTCCTCCGCCCTTTCATTCTGGGGTTGCTCCATACTCACCTCCTATACCCTCATCAGATCTGAAGACCTCGCTGATAAGAGCCGCCCAAATTTATTCACTCGCTCACTTATCTACATATATATTCATATGTGTGTGTATAATATATGCACCCACCCGCACCTTTGGAAAAGAGCAACAATGTGTGATTTCACAGTACTCAATATTTTACGTTTCTGGTTTTTGCTATTGGTGTGTAACATTGAATCATTTTCTTATCGAATACACTTCATCGTGTTCTACAAGAATAATTTAAATTATATCCATAAACTATAACACTGAAAAATATATAGATATTAANTAATAATTTAAATTATATCCATAAACTATAACACTGAAAAATATATAGATATTAATCTGAATATACTGTCCATTGAAGAAACGTTTTAATATTTCGTGATCCTACAACATGAAATAAAAGTACAAAAAATCTAGTGTTTATGTATGATATTAAATTTATTTCTAATTTTGGTTTCATCGCTGACAGTCCGAAAAAAAAATATTAATCAGTGAAATAACATTCACTGAAAGTCACTTGATAAGTTACNGTTTCATCGCTGACAGTCCGAAAAAAAAATATTAATCAGTGAAATAACATTCACTGAAAGTCACTTGATAAGTTACACCTTACCGGCAAATCAAGTAAATGAACAAGGAACTATTTATTATAGCAGTATAATTTTTGAAGTTCTGTGGGAATCACAAATGAATCAATGAAATTCAGCCACTATATTTATAAGTTATCAGGCACTGATTGTCATTTGCCCAATTTTCCCTGTTTTTACATATTTGCTTATTTCTCACTGATTCAAATTCAGACTTTGGGTACACAAACGTGGATATTTGATGCTCCTTTCAAAACTAAGCAATTTATAGATTGAAAGTTTGTATCCTTGAGTAAGAGTTTCATATCGACGTAGAAGGGTCTTACTTCACGTACAGTACAGTCGATCTTGAGTAATATCTGAGATATTAGCTGCAAAAACATTACTTTAATGGAGATACGGTGTATGAGAGAATGCATTGCACACGCAGAATATCTCGTTATTCTAAGTGCAAAAGATATGACGCAGCAAGGCCATTAATGTGATTTGGTTAAAGCGTTATAGCAGTAATAATGATTCAGAAACTTCGCGGGATTGCAGTCAGTCTCGCTGCAGAAACGATCATAACCGAGGGAGGAACTGAGTACTAAGGCAAACATCAGTAGGTATGGTGTGAGAGTAATGTATTTATATATATATAAAATTAATTTAAACCGTTGTAAATATTTTTAAAGGAAATATCCATTACGCAATTATTTTCATTAAAGTGCAGGTTAAATAAGTAAATTCAATATAATTGAACGTCATTACATTTTGCACGTAAAAGCTGTCTGTAATAACCGCAACTCAAACTTTAAATTCCAGAGAGAGAATGTGAGAGAACAGCGGCTAAAGAACTTTGTGCTCTTCCTTCTACATGCTCTCTCCGACAAATGAGACGATCATATATTGTTTTCTCTGTTTGACGTCACTCTGAGGTAGGTTGTGCCTGTGTTATGCTTTGACGGTCTTATCAAATTTATTTCCAGATGCATGTAGAAAAGAAGTGCAATTAGCTTAATTGGTAATGTTTTATTTCTTCTCTGGTGGTACAGTCAGTGGCACAAGAGCAAACGGGCAATAATTTAAAAGTGAAGAACCAAGGCAACGGGAGAGTGATACTAGTGTATGTAGGGTAAAAACGAGCATGATGCAGTGATGGACCAGGTAGAAGTATGTTCGTCGAAGGTGTTCTTGCATCTGCTCTGTGAAAACGAGACTCAGGGTTAGGCCATCAAAACGAGTACGAAAACTATTTATCAAGCTGCAAGTGTGATCTTGGACCAGTGCAAGACCGGGAACGGCCAGCCGAATCTTTTTGATTCCACTTGTTTCAGTCGACGACAGTTACATCAGCAAATTGTTAACTTATTTCAGTGACCTACATGTGACAGCTATTATCGTTAACACATTTGAGGAGGAAAACGTTTTATTTTTCTTCGATTTAATTTAAATGTGTCATAGCATTATTAATGGATAGTTTATCCTATGATTTGGGTTCGCTGAAATATATTTATTATGATTAACTCGGGAAAATAAAACAATAAACCATTGTTCGATAAGGTTTGACGTCATTTAAGTAACTTATAATTAAACCGATGAGAACCACTAAATCTTGGCTATGGGTTGACGGTGTGGATGGACGATTAGAACAACAAAGTCTCAAAAGTTAGCTTGATAAACTTATTTTCGGACATGGGTATACGCTGCAACGCTATAGTAAAATACCCTGACGGAACCAAACATCCACAGGACATGACATAAACGTTTTCTGTTCTTGCACGTGTGTATAGTTCGTTCATGGGACGTTCGGTTTTATGACACGACATGCCTATGCGACAGCTCTGTCGTACTATCGACTACAGTGTAAAAGTATTTCAAGCTAGTTCTCTACCATGTCCACAGAGAGCGCGCATCGCGCCACTGTACCGCGGAGCCAGTTCACGTAGCAAGACTCCAAGCGTAGCAAGTCGGGCTGCTTCAAGTTAGAGTTGAAACGGGATTTGGTTGCAAGCGCCCCGTAACGACGCCAGTGGTTGTGACAACACCACCTCAAGTTTACCTTTATTCGCATTTTCAAACGGAGCATGATTGCGCAAGCTAGCGGGACTTGTGATATTACCAATTATATCATACGTCTGAATCTAAATATTAAACTGTATGCATTATTCATAATATTATTACGATTTGGCCACAAAATAATTGGGGATACCTCGTTAAATGTACTTTGTCCTTAATATTTCCCCTTTTTTACCTCAAAATATTTTCCCTTACCTACATGCGTTGTCGATTGTATTGTTGCTATGGGATATGCGATGAGGTCACTGAATCTGATTCATCCCTAATAACCCACCTCATGAAATTAATCACGTTATATAATTATGGAATGCTACAAGCTTTGAGTACCGCCCCATATTTATCCTGTATATAATTTGTATAAATGGAGGAAGGCATCGATACAGCCGACCATTAGCACATATACCAATAACACATTCACGATGTGGCAGACGAATACTGGAGATTGCGGTGCAGCCGCTCGTCGTGACGCCGAGGAACGTCGCCAAAAGTAGCAACGGCGCTTAAAAGAAGAAGAGAGGCGTAGATTAGAGGAGGAGCCAGAAGACAGGAAGCGGCAACGAATAGAGCGGCTGCGACTCGGGCAGACCTCGATGCAGTATGCACTAACGCAGCGTCAACACACAGAACGAGATTGATTAAAGTGGTGATCTCTAGTCTCATACATGATGATTTGTTAATGTGTTTAATATCTAGAAATTAAAAACTTGAACCTCGTTCCATATTCTTTTTTTTATTTCAAAGTGCATAATAGGTTAGCGATGAAATCTGATCTGACATGTATTTTTTTACAATCATCACGAAACATCTGTTTTCCTACATGATATTTTCATATACTACACTTCGTAACACGATTGTAGGTGTAACGTGACATGCAATGTAGCGATAGGTTTCTACGGTGCACGTTACGTGAAGTTGGTAACAAAACAGTGCATCATTTGTACATACTTCTTTGCATCTCGATGAAGTTTTGGGTAAGGTACCTGTCATCCTACAGTAATAAGATTACAGAAAAAATGAAAGGACACATGTTTGAAACATTTAGCTTTCTTATAATTACAATGTGACTAAATGCATAAGCGATACATTGTCAAATATAGAAATATTAGTAAGGTGCACGCGTATATTAAACACTCGCGTATGTCACGGTAATTGTTTATTGATTTTAAGAAGGATGTCGCATTTCAACGCGCAGATAGTTGAGACCGGTACGAGCGGACTGTGGCCAATATTCTGCAGTTGCCATAGCGACCACTGAATAATAAAAGCCCGTTACCGGCCCGCGCACTTCGGCCACGCGCTCATCATAATGTGTTTTGGAATCTTGTACTAGAATCGCAAGTTCCAGGTAATACAGCAACCACAACTTTTCGTGTCCCGCACAATAGGGATGGAAGTGATGTTCGCTGCAACGGTGATCTAAACCCTCTTCATCTTCTGGGATATTGTGCCGACAGGTGCAGGAGGCGTACATACCGTACCCACAGTCATCCAAATGTATGATGTTGAAATTGAACAATTTCGAGGGAGGCGTGAATTGGGCTACACGGGGAGGCCTTATCCCCCCGAACACGGGTAGTAAACTGTCGACATTTACGAGGATACATTCTTCTCCCTTTATGTCGGCATGAAAATTGTACTAGATGTTCGGTCGCATCGCGTTGTTAAACGTAGCTTCGAAACTCTTAATGTTTAGCAGATTCGGCAACAACACTTGTGTGACAGATGTGGTTTCTTTCGTCGGCAGCATAGTTTTGAGTTTTCCTTTTCTTCTTCGTAGCTCCGCACAGGAATGGATACGTCCTCAACGTCCAGATTACGAACGTAGACTGGACGCACAGACACATCATATCAACAATAGATACTTATGATGATAAAATTATCGCATTGGCTCTCCCCAAAATTTCGCAGATTCTGCCAAGTGGCCATAGGTTATCATGGAACGCTGACGCTTTACTTCACAAATGCGGTAGCCAGCAATAATATTTTTATAGCGACCGTCAAAGTCTTCCGTTCTCAGCTATCCTAACAGTGGTGATGAATGGTTTGCTTCCGTTTTGAACGACACTGTGCCGCACGGTGCTAGCAATTATCGGACAATCTATGTCTATGTGCAGTTACAGGGAGAGCGATAATTGTCGGCAATCCTTGTGGGAGTACTGTTTGCGGCTTATCTCCAGTCGTTACGCACGTATCAAATGAAGAAAATATTTAGACATCTTAAGTTTATATAGGAGAAACACATAAAAGGTAGACGCCGAGTGGCCGTGCTATAGTAATGGGGTAGTGACTTCCTTCTATGTATTATGTGCTATAATCCGACATCATACTTGCAGTATGCCCAAATCCAGCATGTGCAGGCATACGAACCTTTGTTATTGTGGAACTGCAAAATGCGAACCGGCCGTTATTCTTCGTTCTCAGAGGCACCACTTTAAAACTATCCATTTGATGAATACAGGATAGAAGACTTTTGGGCTGATAAGAGACATTTTCGTGAGGTCTGCTCTGCAACAGAAAGCCGCAGGTGCATGTACTCAGAGACAAATGCACACCCAAGTCTTGCTAAAGGCATAGTATAAGCATATTGCTAAGCGTAGTTTTTGATAGCCCTGCTATTTGTGATAACGAGTATCTTGTGCAGCTGCCATGAAAAACCCATAAATGTATTTATGTCCACGGCGATGTAGTACGCTTTGCATACCACGTACACATAACCCTAATCATCACACTACGCAACTCAACTGTAAGAGTAATGTGACGTGCTATGCAGCGACTAGTAGCACGTTAGCTGGCCGTTACATCTAACGCCGTTCAAGCTTGATTTAATTGTAACTAACACAGAATTGTCATGGGAGAAACAAAATTTTAACTTGAATCAACGTTGGAGGGAACGGCCCCAGTACTTTTCCTGCACAACTCTCCGTCATTCTACAGTATTAGGAGTCAAAACAAATGAAAATACACATATTGAGAACATTGATTTATTGCAAAGTACAGTAGTTCGACATGGTTCAAACATTATCCTGATTTGCCTGCGATAGGCCCGCAATCATCAATGATATGAGCCGACTCAAGTAAAATGTCTGTATCCGTGCGGTCACCCGTTGCATAATAATCCATGACGTCTGGATTACACTGGTGTACTTTAGCGACGAGCTCATGGAACAGTTCTTTCGATTCTTTGAGCAGAATCGCCGGTACCAGATAACGGACCAACCACGAACGGACGTGCAAGGAACAGAAATGATGAGGGTGTTCTTCATGTGTGCACTCGCATTCAGTAGTTTCCACTTCACTTGGCTTCTTTCCACAGGAGCAGGAGTCGCGGGCACCGCCCCCCTCCCCCCACTTATTGAGATGAATCCGCTTTTCGACGAACTTTTATATTTTGGGAAGACTTACGAAATCCCTGCTACCTGGTGGCACCGCCTCTCCGAATACGGGTTTTAATAACCAGTCCCAATTGATGATCAGGTGGTCTTCCTCCATTCTTGTGTAATCGAAGTTGTACTCAACCGTTAATGGTTTTCCGTTGAGGAAAGACACTTCAATTTTTCGAGTCCTCGAGCGAAACTGTTCATATCCAGTATGAAATTGCAAAAATTCGGCCATAATAAAAGGGGCCCCTGTAGGTATAGAGGCTCCTGGTATGGTGAAGGTATCCACTGGGAAAGTTAGTGATCTGTCTACGTCTTGTGAAAACATCGTGAGCACTCGAAATCCTGCGGCTGTTGCGTTTTGTTTATGTTTCTGTTCACTACGTCGCCATTGAACGTAAAGTGTGCAGCGTGGGCTATCCACTAGCCATTTTATAGTACGGCCGTGACTTCATCAAACCTTATCAATATAACAATGAAGTAATATAAATATCAATTGGAATTCCCACAAGTGTTTCACCAGGTTATCGAGTGGCGCAATTTATAAACAAGCGAGTTCTGTCATAGAAACATTTTTATGATAAAATATTCTTGGACCAAGTCATTTGAATGTTGATCGTAGTGATAGTAAATGATATACAATTCATCATGCGCTTCAATATTGCAGCCCGAGACTCTGCCACTTCTTTTAAGAGTCATCATAGATTGTATGATTCCTATGATAAAATATAATATGCAAACTTAGTAGATCGTCAACAGCATTCAACGCTTTCCATGTGTTGTCTTAGGAAGTTGTGGGTACACAATGAGATTATGGATATCCACTCCACTTTTCGTATAACAAAGTCGTTAAATCCCTGTACGGGAATCAACCATTGTCCTCGGTTCCTGGCTCGTAATAATGACTAATTGTAAGTCCATAATAGTACTGCTGGACACTCATCGTTAGAGTTAAGAAGTTTTCAAATTTATTATAGGTAAAAAATATCTATGAAACGTATACAGCATTGCGTGTATGATAAGAGTGTGTCTCAACAATTACAACAACGAGAGTTGTTAAAAAAATTGTTGGAAAAATAACTTTTATTCCAGCAGTAGTGGCTTTTGTGAGTGCCCGTTACGTATGCTGTGCTGCAGTCAAGCGTTATGCTTACATTAAGCAAAATTGGCAAAGTGGTGTATGGCCGACAAAACGCGGGTTACCGCTGGGTTCGAACGAAGGAGATAAATCGATAAGAAGTAGGTTTGTTCTAGGCATTCTAACTTTCATTCTGTAAAAACGTGAGCTGTAGTTTTCTGGTCATTGTGCCCCGGCTTATATGGCTTGGTCATTCAGATTCGTGGCCGTTGGAAAAGTTTCTTCAAGAGTGTGATTGCGAGACGATAGAAAGACTATTGTTCCTCTGCGCTCTTAGTCCTCGCCATTTCACACTCGCACACCATGTTGCTACAGAGTGATATCTGCGCTCGGTGTGCTCCGTGACAATACGTCGGAGATGCGATCACTCAGCGGCACATGTGCACCTGGGCTTTGCAAGCGCGAACGAAAGCACCGGTTACGAGAGCAGTCGGTGTTTACTGTTGCTTTCATCCCTATTCATAATGCTGTAAAGCTGTCACATGGCGTCCACATACAAATTAGCTCAAAGTATTAAAAAGAAGTGCAGCGCTATTGCACTATACAACCTACACCACTGAATCCAAAACATCACCCTCGCCTTGCCCAGATGCTTAACTTTGAAGTTATTGTCCGTATGCTAAGGTGTCATGACTGTAGTTTTTAAAAGAGCACAAAACTTCTCTCAGGCCGTGTCTCAAACGACTGAAAGAAACCTCTGTGTGGTCCTTGCACTCTGTTACCTCAGAGGAACGACACGTACAACAGGAAATCTATAGACGTCTCATTTGTCGGAGAGAACACGAAATAGCAAGAGCACAAAGTTCTATAGTCGCTCCTCTCTCACATTCTCTCAGGCATACACCATGTTCATTTCAATGTGTGAGTTGATGTTACTTCGTACGTCTTTCAAGTGCAAAATTGTGATGATATTAAATTTTATTAAAAGGTCTTACATAGGAGATCCTTGCATGTTTAATGTTATAAGAAATGCGGCAAATAGGAATGATGTATCAAAACTGCACCCTTTTAAATTAAAAGTTTTTTATAAAAACATATACACCCTTACATGGAAAATATTGCATGAAATATCTACTGCAGTAGTTTGATAGTTAAGTAACTCTGTTTTTAAGCTTCAGCTTACATTTCAGAGGACACATTTTACTATGACTCTCTTAATGTGTTATAAATTATTATATATTATTGAACATTGTAAGAACTCTATTTACACCTATCAAGTTATATCGATTCAATTGTTCCCTAGGTATAATATAGTACAATTTATTTAAAGAGACAGACATTCATGAAGTAAGGAAGTAATATATTTATATTTACATTAAATATTGTGTATGTATGGATATATATATACTTTGGTAGAGAGAAAAGAAAATAACGAGGGCAAAGTATTAGGAACTAGCTTTTACCAGCGGCTTCGCTCACGTGCTTATAGTGACATTCTTATAGGAAGAAATAACGGTATTTGTTAGTAGACAGACACTTATCATAAACAAAGAACAGAGCACTAACAATATTTATTTTTGGAGCTAGAAACGCTTTTTTAAATAGTGACTGGTGGTCATTAAGTTCCGTATCACTCTGCACCAAATTACTAAAATCCCCCGTTAGTGACACACAGCCCTTGGCATCTGTTTCTAACAGCACAACTCCAACTTTTAATAGTGTTTAGCATAATGTCTTGTATCAACGTCATTGTAGAGGTGCACTCTCATATTTGTCGTCAAACTGAATTTCTTGACATTTGCCCCTAAGCTGGATGACTTGAGACAGGCTTTCACTTCACCTGCAGGTGTGCCCCTCTGAATCACCGGTAGAGTTACCAGCCAGTAATACAACCATTCCTCCCATAATGTCTGTATAGTTTCGTATATGCTGTAGAGTTCGGTTTAGGTCCTCTATCGCTTTTTTGTGTGACATTGTGCTTTCGTCTCACACTAACAACTTGCATTGAAGCAGCATTTTACCCCAAGCGCTATTTTTAGTAATTGTTTTCCTGAAGGAATAAAATAATTTTTCCGGATAAAATGTAGCCTATGTTACTTCCCGGCCCTCCAACTAGCTCTGTGCAAAAAATCACGTCGATCTGTTTCTCCGTTGCGACGTGAAAGAAGGACAAACAAACAAACACACTTTCGCATTTATAATATTAGTTATGATAGGAACCAGGATCCCTCCGTCATCTTGGTTGGNGCGTTGCTCCGTTGTGCGGTGAAAGACGGAAAAACAAACAAACAAACACACTTTCGCATTTATAATATTAGTTATGATAGGAACCAGGATCCCTCCGTCATCTTGGTTGGTATCACAGCAGCCAATCACTAGTGTCCAGCGCGGCCACCATCATTTGATATCACGAAAGACAAAATTTCCGGTTTTACCTCCAAAAACTTTTAAAAAATTGGTTATTCATATTCGAAATTGCTCAAACCAATAAAATGGGAAAACGTTTATGGTCTGATAATTTTTTCCGAACAATTCCTTGAAGCGGAAAGGTTGATTCAAAGATATTCTATTTGCCGGCAAAATATTCTTCCAAAAGGAAAGGAGCAGCCAAGGCTTTCCGATGTGTATGCCAAATAGTTTCCATAGCAGCAAGGTGGAATCACAGCAATTTGATGCCTGAGACAAATTGTACTCAAAGCTGCAAGATGCATACAAGTCTCCTTGATGTGTAAGTTAAGCACTTTGAATAAGATGGGACTGTGGCCATTTCAGATGTGGATGTCCTTGATATTAACACTGCTAAACATTAATGTTAAAAAATTGTTTACAATCGAAAAATAACAATAAAATGTGTACGAATGTAATAAAAAAAATAAATTATATTATAAATTTCAAAGAAATTAAAAAAACCACTTAAAAATTTGCATAAAAGAACACAAGATATAAATTTGTATAAAAATTGTGTTTCAAAAATTAAAACTTGGAAAAGAGATAAAAATGGTAATGATTTACAAACTTACAGTTAGTGTTCATTTGCATTTACACAAAATACCCTCTGGTACTAGATTCTCATAAATATGGCAGAGGACACACTCCCAGCCCACCCTGACATGGCACCAGCGGAGAACTGACATTTGCCAATTATTATTGGCTATTAAGTTGCCTCCCTACCTCACCAATTATTCGCCGTAGATCAACTCTTGACAATAAGTCTTCTTCGTTTCACACCTTAACATTTAATTGGCTTTACATCACAATTGAACAACTGCCTTTGCAACATATACTTGTTATAGCTCGAAGCCCAACATTTACTGGAAAACACCATCAACATCCCCTTCCAAATACGCTGACCACTACCCATACACCAAGACTACACTCCCCTTTCACACCAATCAATACATACATCTATTGTCGTAGGATCTACCACTAGAGTGCAATAACGTTTTCCATTTACAAAACTTTTGGCCTTTCTGGGGTGATTTTTATTTGTGCTAAGTTGTGACGAACCGAAACTTGCAGGAATTTATTATTCTCTTATACTTTCATTCACTTGATTTTTAATGTTCTTGGTGTTAAGAGCTTTAAATAGCCTCACAAATTATCAAAATGGGTATTATTTTTTTAATATTTCTACTTGAGAGTGTAATGTGAAAGGGGGGAATTAGTAAATGAAAGATAGTTGTGAATTTATATTATTAGTTAAAATTATGCGCAAACTGTAAATGTGTGGTACATCAGTATGTTTGAGAAGGGGAGGGACATAAAATAAAGGAGGACCAAACAACTTAATATAGCTCTCTATAAAGTGAAGCGGCAAAAATTATCTCTAAAAGCAGATTTTTTTTAAATATTTAATTCTTACCGTAAAATTATACAGCTAGTGAAAAATAATTTTATCTAGGTGCGTAATGAATCTCATTACACTCTTGCTGACTACCGAACTTGTATCACTACAGGAAAAATCTAACACTCCATTAATTTATGGTATATTCCAATTGATAAAATTGTGACACTGAAGAGCCAAAAAAAACTTGTATATGCGTGCGTATGAAAATAACAAAGGTATATAACCAATCAGAGTAACGCCATGCGGTTGGCAGCTAGATCAGTTACTGCTGCTACAATGGCAGGTTATCAAGATTTAAGTGAGTTTGAACGTGGTGTTATAGTCGGCGCACGAGAGATGGGACATAGCTTCTCCGAGGTAGCGATAACATTAGGATTTTTGCGTAAGACCATTTCACGAGTGTACCGTGAATATTGGAAATGGGGTAAAACATCACATCTTCGACATCGCTGCGGCCGGGAAAAGATCGTGAAAGAACGGGACAAACGACGACTGACGAGAATCATTAAACGTGACAGACGTGCAACCCTTTCTCAAATTGGCGCAGATTGTATTTGTGGGCTGCCCTGCAGGATTCATGGTGTGAATTGCCTCCTGCATACCTTCAGACATTAGTTGAGTCCATGCCACGTCGTCTTGTGGAACTTATGAGTTACCGGGGGGTGTGGGGGTTTTACCCTACATTATATTAGGCAGTTGTACCAGTTTATTTGGCTCTACAGTGTATTTTGACATTAATTTGATATGACATCATCTGCATTTTTTATTTTTGCAGTTTCCTGATTACGGTTTACATTATGATGACAACGTTATTGAAGAAAACTGCAACTGTTATCTTCTATATGATTTTTTTACGTTCAACTGCCAATAGCAAAATATTAGAATTAAATAAGAATATAGAGCAGATCCACACAAATATTGTCTCAGCTGCAGGAAAAGTAGGTACATATGTATGTGAACGTGACATTAGCTATTTCTTTATTATATCAAAAAGCACGTCGTCAATCATTGCAAACAAGATAATAAAAAGCCTTCAAGGACATACTTTCAAACCAATTTACACTTTAAGCAATGTAACATCCAGTGATACGGGTCCATTCAATCTTAGTACTGGTGGAAGCAAGACATTCGTTATAATATCAGACAACATTGAAGACGGATTTTTCTTCGAATCTGCCTTTGAAATATCTCATTCATTACTTTGGGACTGCAAAGCTAACTTCTTACTTGTAATAACTACAGCAGTGCGGGGTTCAACTGTGAGGATGGAAGAGATACTGAGGAGGTATTGGACAAAACTGGAAGTACTGCACAGCCTCTTTATATTCTCTTATAAACATTATGATCATAACTTTAATTTAATCTCTGAAAATGTGCAGGGGTTGAGTTTCAACCCATTTAAGCAAGGTGGTTTATTTGTAAGGAGATATATGAACACTGCACATTCATACAAATGTATGTTCAATGAGGCACTGAATGATGCAAAGGGTTTTCCAATAGTAGTTCAAATTCCTAACTTTTATCCATATGTATACAAACAAATTTCCAAAAATGGTGATATCATATATGGTGGCTTATTTTATGATGTATTTGAAGTGTGTGCAAGAAAATATAATTTTTCTATAATTACAACGCTTACTAAAAATTCGATTGATTTAAGCGAATGGTCGGTTTCAGAAACATACGGAGAAAAATATGATGCATTTTGTTATCCGAATTTGCTTGCCGAAAAAGAGGTTCTTAAGAAATCTACATACCCATTCACGGTTAGTCGCTTGGTATATGTCGTGCCAGTTGCTGAAAAACTTCCTCGCTGGATGAACGCCATTCTGCCTTTCTCTTTGGCAACTTGGGCAGCGTATTTGTCATTTATTTTCTTTGTGATGGTCGTATGCCTTGTAGTAAACCGCCCACAAGTTCCGCAACTACGAAGCCTCGAGTTATATCGCACATTACAAGATGGATCCATATATCAGGCTCCAAGAACCATTTCTCTACGTCTTTTTCTATTGTCACTCATTATATTCAATATAGTATTTAATAATGCCTACACCGGCTCATTTCACAGCTATATGATGGTGCCCCAGTACTTTAAAGAAATTGACACTTTGAGTGATCTGATTTCGAGCGATATGAGAATTGCATTTCCTAGCCGTCCCAATGAAGAAATCAAATACAATACATATGCATTGTTCCAAGGACTGAAAGAAGATGGTCCATATAAAACGATATTATTTGATAGAATAGATTTTGTAGATACGCAAATTGAAGCTTTGGATATGGTCAAAAACCACAGGAACTTTAGCACATTTACAGAATTTTCTTTTGCGTTTTACTATTCAACGCGGACAGATAACCTGATGAGTAACCGTCCACTTGTCCGTATCATGAAGGAAAATATAATGTGTCTCTTGTTTGGCCTTACAACTCGAGAAAACTTTCCATTCTTAAAAGAAATTAGTTCATTGTATTCATGGATGGTGGAAATCGGTTTCGGTGACAAGTTTTTCGGTGGACTTATTACCAGTTTTGAAACTGAAAGTAAGAAACTTATTGTAATTGATAGTGCGAAGTCACTGGAATGGAAACATCTGGAATACTATTTCGGTATCTTATTGGTTGGTACAGTTGCAAGTTTGGCCGTATTCCTTGCAGAATACATAATTTTTGTTAAAGACAGCTACATATAAATCTGAAAACATAATATATTTAATGAAGATAATATATTTTAATTTACGTTAACCTATTTATGCCATTGTTATTCAAATTCATCTTGTATTCGAAATAAAGAAAAATTGCAATAACTTGCTGTATTTTATATATAAATTGTATTGTTTTACATGATTACACTTATATTTCTTAACTCATAAATAACAGATCAAATTATTTATTAGCTAATAGTGAACAAAATAAATAAGAATTGTCCGTGTGTATATAATTTTTAACAAATACAGACATAGGGTGGGTTTTATACGATTTTCAAACATATCTTACAGCAGCAGTAGAATATCGCAGTAAGTAACAAAATGAATATATATTTCAAGAGGATTGTGATACAGGTTATGCGTATAGTGACAAAAGAAAACATATTGCTATATTAATTTGTTATAAGCTTTGCTTAACTTAAAGTGTTTTGCTGTCAGCTTGTCTTCAATTTACTTTAAGAGTGACTGAATATTCTTAGAGTATCTGCATAGTTTAATTAATATATTGTGTCAGATTTATTGTATAGGAATTGGTTTTATATTGTGCTAATTTGCACGAGGAAGTTTTCAGTTATTATGTATACTTTATAGTAAAAAATATCAACTGGAAATATTAAGGAATTTATAACTGAAAAAAGTGGATAATAAAAAAACTGTATATATTTAGTCATATTTTCCGAATTTTTCGTTACAAGAAGACTTAAATTTTTTTATTTGGTGTGTCAAATTTTTTAGTGTTGGATGGAGCGCAAACTTTGTTGTTCGTTTTGGCAGTGTCCCAATACATATAAGTTATTCTTATTTGACCCGTAACACGTGTATAATACAAAGAAGATAACATTTTCTGTGACTTAGTAAGAAGTGATATATTTGTAATAAAATTATTAATGAATTAATGGTACACAAATCTAACTATATATGCTCGGATTAATTTGAGTAATATGTTAGTGTTATACATTAAGAAGATGAGAATCGAAACTACCCATCGACTTGTGGAAATGTGTGATTGTTCCAGTGTTTTACCCACAAACGTGCAGGTTATTAGAGATACAGCCATAATAACAATACCACTGATGAGCTCCTGTCAGGTATATTGACAGCTTACGCTGTTCATGTCTGATGTCGAGTGCACGATTGCAATTATTAAGTGTCAAGATAAGGCAGTATTTATGGTGTGAATTCACCGTCGATTCTCTAGCTGAGGATGCTAGAGCTCTTATCTGCTCATTAAAACAGGACTGTGTGAATACAATACTTAGTTAACACCGGATTTTTCATTAGAGCTTTGTGCATATGACAGTTTTACAGGTTTAAGAATATATAATTGGTTTAGCTGTTATAATTAAATCACGATTTCTCTCTTTTAAATGAGTGACATGTCTTTGTATGGAGGGGTGAAATTTAATTTATGTGGTTAAAGCAATAATGCATTTGCATTTATACACCTGCTACTGAAAACATATCCAAATTTCCATGTATTGTATTTATAAATATTTCATCATGTTAATTATAAATCGTCTTTATTATTATATATATTGTATAGTAAGAAGTGTATAATCTTTTGTATCTATACATATTGTTTACGTGTAGTATGTATACAAATATAAACACTTAGCAGCACACAGTCCCTCAGGAAGCTCACTCACAACAGCTAAACTTCTCCTAAGGCTGGTGTAAGCCACTGAGCTGGGATTAATGTATTGGTGTATGTACTCAAATGGCATGGGGTAAAGTGATTTATAACACTATAGACACCGTATTGAGGAAATCACATTTAATTGCTAATCATTTAATATAAAAATCTTTAATTTTGTTATTTATCCTGCATATTTCCTTTGTGTGGATTTCCGGGAGCTTGGCTGCCTGCAACCCACTTGTTTTTCGGTTGTAACTGCCCTGTGTGATGTTATGTAGCTTCTATTTATATATAGTGAACACAAGAGTGGTGTAAGTCACTTCGCTCAATGTCATAATAGAAGACACGCCACTGATTTACTTTCATCTCAGCCTCCTACACCAACCTTCCTGGAATTGTGTGATTGTGACTGAGCTTCCTTCCTTAGATAAAAGTCCAAAATACACGAAGACGTTACACAAGAAGATACTGACCAATGAAGATATACGTGATAATACGTTTGTTAAGCAAGTGCTTAAGTGCCAACCAAATATATGTATTGTTTAATTGAAATTAAATATAATTTTCGCAATGAAAGAGAAATAAATTATTCTGCTACATCCACAGAAAAGAGAAAATTATTTAAATATGGCGGCGAAATCCCATAACGCCCAACTTTATTTTCTCTGAACAAAATTTATTGCTACAAATATAACGGAATAAAAATAAGCCACTTTAAAATCATTAACATATCGATACCGATTTGGTTGGCTAGGTGACAAATCACACATTTGATCTGAATTTCAAAAACAAGTTTTTAAAAATTAAATGGCAAACTTAAATTGATTGCATAAAAATTGTCGCAATTGAAAATGATTTTAATGTATATTTTCATCACTTAAATATAAATTTCCCCTTTCCCGTTCGTTAATTACACTTAGAATTTGACAATATAATATATGAGAAATGATATTGATATAAATACTTAAATGTTACAAATTACTGTTATAACAAATAATAAATATTTGAGTAGAATTATGTGAAATAAATTTTAATTGGATTCTCAAACTTTCAGACAATCTTATATTAATAGAGGAAATTTATTTCGCAGATAAAAATTTTAACATGATTGTACCGTTATCGGTCGTGTATTTCCTAAAAATGATGTCGGTCAAAAGAATAATATTTTAGACAGGTGCTTACAAAATTTAATATGATAAAACATCTTAATTTAGTGAATATAGTGCACACGAATAAGAGATTTAATAAGCCAAGTTTGGTTTAAATGGTTTATGTGGTTCAAGAGGTAAGGCATCAAAAATACAACTATTAACCTGCCAGATTCCGAGCAAGTGAGTGAAGATATTTGAACAGCTCTAAACAGCAAGGTCTTGAAAGCCAAAAATCAAAATGAGCTATTATTATATAAACGCTTATAGGTGGCCTATAGTAGTAATACTCGCATACAAAATTGGGGGGGGGGGTCGACTTGAATAATGCCTAGGTGTGAATTTTAATTTCATTTCTAGGATATATTTTACATTGTTATAGTAAAAATGTTTGTAATTAGTGATACTTGTTTTATAACAAGTTGGGTTTAAATAGCATATTAATGCCAATGTTCATATAAGTATATGTTTATATAAATAATAATAAATATATGTTACGATATAAACAAAGCAGACTTTTGAAAACAAGTTCATTTATTAATTGAAAATATTTTGCGTCAGTCTAGTGTATTATTGGTAATAATAGTAATATTTGTAGAATAGTAATATTTGTGCCTACATCTACACACACTCAATATTCCATAATGTAATGTAATTTCTCACATGTTTTATTAATCTTAAATTTAAAAAATTCTAAAAATATGTAAATATATATATATATTTACACACACGTCTATAATAATTGTTTACACTTAGAACACGTATCAGTTAAAGTAGTTAAAATAGAGGAATGCTAAAGATAGTGAGTGTATTTTTATACGCAATTCAAAATATAATTGACACCCAAATGTTATTCATGAATCAATATATTGATGTATTTACACTAATACTTGTAGTAAATTTCTGTTTTACTAACAACATTACACGGACTGTAGTTTTTTACAAATGACGTACACAATATTATCAAAAGAACCAAAATATTGTATGTGTAAATTAACAATAATTTATACAGAGTTTGCTTGTTATTGTTGAAGCAAGCTTTTCTTTAGTACCAGATGGAAACCGTTTCAATGTTTATGGGATCACAAGTGTCCGTCTAGTGCTAGCTTTAGAGCTTAGGGAAGTAATTTGTATCCCAATCTAGCCAAAAATTAAACATTGATATCAATCGATAAAAAATTATAATTATCTATATAAGTTGAAATGATGACGTGCTGTATGATCGTATATTTATAAATCATACTCGCAACAAATTAATATTTTTTTTGAAAATAGAAATATTATTACATGTGGTAGGAGTTATACCCGCAAAAAATGACATGAATTAACAATTATTTACATATTAGTTCTGCTATTTAGTAAAATACAAATGCTTCAAAATTTAACAAAGCAAAAAATGTATATAAATATGTGTACTTTAGGGCTTAAATTCGTATTCACCTGTTTATACATATGAATGTACAAACAGGCATCCATAAATGCATAAATATACACGAATACCTAAGTACATGTATGCGTAATTATAGTTTACTTTATCTTGAACAGAGTTATATTGGCGACTTCACACAACTTTTTTGCCTTTGTGATAATAATCAAATTGCATTATATTGTGTAATCTACAGTATGTTTCACAACTTGCATACTCAGCATTAAAATATTTTTTATGTTAAGTTTTTGGCCACAGTGTTGTTTGTAGTAGGAAATCGCAACTAACACTATGTTAGTCAAAGCAACTTCAGTTTCAGGAATTTTTAGCTGTGAAGTAACTGCATTTATTATGTTTCCATGTTTGGTTAATTTTTATGAATCAGAATAAAAGAATATTTCGTTAAACATAGCCATTTTTCTATTTTTTTTTCTCTTGTTATACTGCAATGTTATTATTTAGTTTTAAATAAAATGTATCTTACACCACATACTTTATTTAATACTAATAATTTAATGGAGTGATATATTTTCGCCGTTGTTCATTTTGGTACTGGGCATTAATTATCCATAGCTCAGTTTCAATTCGCTGAAGATGAACATAATGTGACTATTATAAATACAGCAAAAATAACAAAAACATTCTTCATGTCACTGATATTGCTATGCATTGGCGCGCTTCATCCTGGTGCTTCACAGACAGAGAGGCTTGTTTCAGCCACTAAAGTACTTATTTGTATTGGTCTAATGAAATATTGCTTGAAGGATTGAAACTATTTTGTTGTTATAGTTGGTTGGTCCAAATAAATATTTTGTTGGTGCAAATAAAGATTGGTTTTATTCTGCCTACATTGAACAATTTCGGTTAATATAAAAAAAACCGGAAGCTTGAATGACATTTGAACCTGGATAATTTGCACCTGAGAGCTACAACCATGTAACTACATTGGAATTGAGTTTTGATTAAATTCGAACGTTTTTAAACATACACGTCTCATTTCTCTACAGCGTACGCAAATAAGTACTCCAAGTTTTACAGCTTTGGTTATTAGTTTAAGTTTCAACTTTATTAATAAATATGTTTATAGCATTATTAAGCATCGACCAATTCGTTAACATACACATTTACTTTACTAACTGACAAAAAATACAAAAAAATTATCGAGTCGTATTTTTTAACGAATGCAATAACATTATAGCTTAAAAAAATTAATGGAGATAATTAAATTAAACATTTTGTTAACTGTCTTAATTTTTTTTTACTCAATAAATGTGTTTCGTTTACTAAGGCGTACATATTGGTGGACGAAAAAAATAAATCTCATTTCACTTCCAAGTTTTGTTTAATTAACCAATTAACCAAAAATTTTGGACCAGTAACTAAATATACAACATGAGTATAAAAGAACACCCCAAACTGATGGTCTATAAAATCAAAACCAAACCACCTACAAACTTGATTGACCATTCAAATGAACCGTGAAACTGTGAAGTTTGTTTACCATACCTTCATAAATGTTAAATGTGACCACCACGATTGGCTCAAACGACATCTACGCGATAATCAATCTCGTTCCATGCTCTTGTCAGCATGCATGTCCGTTGTTACGGTTTGAATGGCGTTTGTAAATCTTGGTTTGAGGTGGTGACGAGGTACCGAACTTGCATTTGACACGTCAAAAAGAAGGGGACGGTCTAATGTTTCCTTTACATGTCGATAGATGACACTGGGAGCGTCTGTTGTCGCTCTATGAGCGTGTGTTGAGTGTTTGGCTGTATCACGATGGCGACGAAACAACAGAAGGAGTTCTGTGTTAATCAGCTTGCTAAATGTGAATCGGTTACGACTGTTCAACGTGAATTCGGTCGCTAATACAGACGTCGTCCTCTCGATAGCTGAAGTCGTACGTTGGGTTCATCAGTTCCGTGTCACAGGGTGCCTTTGCAAAGGCAAAAGTTCCGGGCGTCCGTGTGTGTCCGAAGAGAATGTGCAACGTATTCAACAAGCGTTCGATCGGTAGTCAGAACAATCAACTACACAAGCTAGCCGGTAAATGCAAATCCCTTAATAGACGTTATGGACAGTATTGCGAAAGCGATTGCTGTACAATCCGTACAGGTTACAACTTGTACAGGTTCTAACCGAAAGGGATAAAGAACTGAGACGTGATTTCTGTGCGTTCGTTCTTACGCAGAATAAGGTTGACGATGCCTTCATGTCTAAGCTGGTTTTTAGTGATTAAGCGACGTTACCAACAATTGGTAAGGTGAACCGGCAAAACGTGCGGATAAGAGGTCAGGGGCCTCCACATGAAACTACCGAACACGAGGACGCTTACTCTAAAGTGAACATTTTTTGCGCTGTATCCAAACACACTGTTTTCGGCCCTTTCTTTTTTCACCAGCCTACTGTTCCTGGAATCCCTTATTTGGACATTCTTACATAGTGGTTGTTTCTTCTGTTAGAAGAGGTGATGGGGGACTTCATTTTCCAGCAGGATGGTGCATCACCCTATTCGCACCTAGCTGTTCGCGGATACCTAAAAGAGACGTTGCGGCAACTCTGAATTGGTTGCGGAGCAGATGGTGACCAGGCTCTTCATCTATGGCTCCCAAAAACCCGGATATTTTTCAAGCGTTTTTTTTCTATTGGATTACATAAAGGATCAAGTGTTTCGTCCGCCATTGCCGGCTAACATTGACGACCTCAAAACGAGAATTACGGACGCCATCGAAACTGTAACACCTGACATGCTGACAAGAGCATGGAACAAGTTTGATTATCACGAAGATGTCATTTGAACCACTCGTGGTGGTTACATTGAACATTTATGAAGGTATGCTAAACCAACTTCAGAGTTCCATGGTTCATTTGATTTGTAAACAAAGGTTATATGTTGTTTAGTCTTGATATTATACACCTAAAAATTTGGGGTATTCTTTTATACTCAGCCTGTTTTTTGACCATACATAACAAAGAATTTTACTGATTGAAATGTTAAAGTGAAATGAAAGGAGTGAGTGAGTAGATTTGGCTGGCTCTTAAAATCGATATCTTGAGGGCCAATGAGAGGGAAACGAGGTGAGGATAGAGCAGCGGAAGAATGCAAGTGCACGGGAAAGGGGAGATCCCCAAACTAACCTCCCAATAGTGGCATTGTCCGCCACGATTACTACCACAATAAAACCGCGGCCCTTGAAGTGATATGAAACGTCGTCATTACAAGTGATGACTTTTTTTATTAGGTTTTTGTCATACATTTCTATGTTTAATTAAAAGGGCTCAAAAATAAAAAATAATAAACCTTTAAAGCTAAAGAAGAGAGAATTTTATTGCTCATTGATTCACACCCGTGACGTTGCTATTAGGAACTTCAACATATAACCAAATTCGATTCACCAATTCTTTAGTTATGTAGTGTTTCATCATAAGTAATAATTTTTAGCTAATGCAATAAGTATTTAAACTTAACATAGAGATTTTCTGCTCGCTTACGCTTTTTAAATATGATATATTTGGTTTTCGAGTAGCATTTATTTAGGACACTTGCAGTTAATTGTAATAATGTTGTTTTTCAGCGTCATTTGTTCAGAAGTAGTGGTGGCAAGAGTACGTGGTGCGATGTCATATATAACTATGTTTTCTCTCGTTGGTAACGTAGACGGGAAGTGAAGGCTGCTTAACGTACCCACCACAACCTTTTAATGGCGAATAACGGGGAGGTTTACTGGGCGAAGGGCAGTGTACAGACAATTCTTACTTTGATAAACGTGTATTATCATCTTTAATGTGAAATTTTTGGTGCCAGGACACGGGAGTAGTTGAAAGTTGGTGTGGCTAGATATATTAGGTTGGCTAGATGCTGGCTAGATATTAGGTTGGCTAGAAAGTTGGTGTGGCTAGATGCTGATGATAGTTGAGAGTATGTTAAACTTGTGGTTGCGTTTTTCAAATATGCTAAATTAAAATACGTATTTAAAATGTTTGAAAATGTATCAATAACGAAGCGTGTACAGCCGAAGGCCATCCACGCTTCCATATAGCCTTTGCACGTGTCCTCTTTCTATGTAATGCGTGGGTGAGTAAATTTTCCTTTCGTTGTTCTTGATTTTACTTTCACTGTCAAATTTGGAATTTTGTCTTCTATCTAACCATGTTACTTTTAACTTTTTTTTTTGCATGGCTATTGTCACTCTCGTTTTATATTTTTAATTTTCCCTGATTATTTTGTTACCCCATTACCCCGTAGTTGAACAGTTTCTGCCGTCAGGTTTCTCGGATTTTGAGGGTGATCACTGATGGTCCGGCCTGTCTGGGTGTTATTATCCAATCAAATACTATATTCTAAAGCTATGCCTTAAGTAGTGTAAGTATGGGGATACGGGGACAATGTGTTTTAAATGGGAGTGTGCGGGTCGTGCGGCTGAGGACCGCTTCTCCGGTGGACTTACGGCTTCGACTTGTCTCGGGATTGCTGGGCTACTCGAAGGTGCCCGGATGTTATGACCGCTAACTCTTCAAGCATATGTGTCTAGTTATAGTGAGCATATTGGTACTTTAGGCATAGGATATGTCAAATATTATAAAATCTATATTTGTTATTTAAATATTATAATTATTTATTTTTAATTATTTTAAGATCGGAATTTTTTAAATTTTTACTGATATGCATAGGGTATTACTGAACCATTCAAAAGTTTCTCAACTACATACACGGACTCATATCGTAAAAACTAATTAACATTATATAATAATTACTACCATAATAATAAAAAAGTCTTAATTTTTTTGACGAATTTAAGGTATTATCACTTTTAACACTTAATCATTTTACATAATAAAATATATAACTTACTTTTTAAAAAGAAAAATATATAAGAAATGAAACAAACTTTAATGTCTAAAATAAAATTTTAAAGTAGCTTATATGAAATATATAATAGCAACGTAGATAAAATTAAAGAAGCTCAATTGTGAACTTACAGGATTTCTATTATAATGTATGTTTTTATGTGTGTACGTATCATACACATTCAAACACACAAACCACATACAAACATGTCGTATATTCACATATATATAATTGAACTATTTTCAAAAATAAAGTACAAGATAACATCTATTTTCAAAAATGTGCGAAATTGTTTTTGCGAAAATCAGGTGTCACTGTAAATGTATCAATACACATGTACGTAAAAATACACTCACAGAGAGAGAGAGAGAGAGAGAGAGAGAGAGAGAGAAAGAGAGAATGAGAATATGTGTGAGACCATGACATTCCTGTAATCAGGGTTGTTATGCGGTCGTAAATGTATGTATAGTTTATTGCCTAACCTTTGCAACTGATTACAATATTACACAGCATGAATTAAACTAATTGGACATTTAAATATTTTATTTTGAAGTAGGCATATGTATGGAACACATAAATTTAAAATAATTAAATTTACAATTCCATTACAACAGCGAGGCATTTGTAATGCTGGATTATAAAATGTAATAACGTTGAGTGTTTGGGTAACCAATTTACAGGACAGTGAAACCTCGATAATACAGATCTCTTTAATGGACAGTTCTCAGCAATACACAGTAGTTTTATGTCCTCTTGGAGGTAAATAAGATATTTAATATTACATTGTATGCTTAGCAACATAAACTTGTTGATTTATATTACAATTAAATATTAAGTCCAATGGTAAATTAAGGTCAAGTCGGTAATAAAAATATCTTATTTTCCAAGAAACTGAGTAATTATTTCAAAATTTTGTAAATGTTTATATTAATTGCAAATGTCTTTTAATATAAGCCTCATTTGCACAGAGTGAAACTAATTTGGTATCTGTGAGATTTATATTAGAGGAGTCTCATTGTAATATATTGGATATACACAGAGAGCTTATTTGTAATAACAACAACATTGCGGATTTATGTTTTATAATAAGACAATTCATGTTTAGGAGCTATAGTAAGATGAAATGAATACTATGCGGTTAAGATATTGGCTATTGTATCACATTTTATAATGTACTTTTAAGAACGTCATCCTGCCAAGGCAATGGTGCTATATTAACGAAGTAGTCAGCAAATATGCCTTTTGCGGTGAGACCTCTTCGTCATGTTGCATTTCGACTATCTTCAAAGTTGTTGCGAATAGAAATAGACTAGCAGGTTGGTAGTTCTCAGGGGCACAACAAATAAAATTTTTACTTAGTGGAGAGGGGCAAACAGTTATTTTACTATCATCCATTTTTTCGTTAAGGACGTACACACTATTATAAAACTCGTTCTGGTTGTAATTGTTTCCATTCAATAACACGGCTTTATACACTGACGTCTTTCTGTTTTTAAGAATATTACAGTCGTGTTAAATTGTGAATATATTAACACAAAGTCATATTTGTAAGAATAGAATATAAAGTCTAAATATAAGTCTACTTGTATGATTAAATGCATCTTTGTTCGTGAATCCTTAACACAGCTATCATAACTCTTTGCGGTGTAACATGTTCTTCACTGAAGAATAAACGACAACTAGTTATATTACACATTCATTAAAACTGAACGCTCTGTTTACGAAATGTTTAACTTAGTAATGTGATGTCTTATAATATTTATGGCATACTACTAAATAAACTGCGAATAATTAAACATACAAAAAAAAAGCCAACGATCATCCATTGTACAGTCGCGTTTCTTGTCATTATAGCTATTTGATCAAATGAGCAATGATCTATAGAAGTGAAATTGTAGCGTTTTACTTAACTTTGCCAACACGTTGCACGCAATAATATAATTTATGATTACAAACTCTACTTGATCCACCGTTTGCTGGTAGCAATGTAATCAGAACAAATGATTCAGGCGCTCTTCACACATTGTTTATCACAAATAATGTTTCAGTGTCCTCAGCACAAAAAAAGACTGTTTAATAGCAGTTCATGACACATGAACAACCAGGAGCAAGGCAATTAATTCTTAAGTATATGCCAAAAAAAACAAATTTCATGTTGCATTCATTTAAAATATATAACGGCTGCAGCAGTGCTGATACTTGGAAATACACACACACACACACACACACACACACACACACATATATATATATATATATACAAATATGTATATATAGTCATGTAACATTTCCAGAGAGCAAATTGATTTGATAATGTCAAATAATGTTCACTCAAAACAGTAAATACTTCTTCACTCTATTCTGTAAGGGGGTGAAGGAGTGCTTTTCCATGTGTATAGTATTTATAGAACCCTGGTTGTTTGAAGTTGCTCTCCTCTTCTCTTAACGCACTATCCACATCTTCATTGTATATATTTCTACACAAGTATTTCTTTGTAGCTAACTACATGGCTCCTGCAGGACTTGTATGCAGCATGTGATTGCGTGAAGGAAGTGAGGAAGAATAGGGTTGAATATACTATGTTATATTCCATATTGGTAAATAATCAATAGGAGCTGTATAAAGTACACTTTGCTGTCAGATATACCAGTGTCGCAAGAATGCTTGTGTTTTGATCATCTTAGAAATGTTAATATCTAATGTACAATATAATAAGAAAGATATAATGTATGAAATAAATAATGTATTAAATGTATACATAGTAATGATTGTTTAATTTATTTTATAGTTCTTTCTGCTTCTCTGAAATACTTTTTAATTCAGTGGTGTAAACAATTAATTGCGAGAGTCAGTTTTATATCAACTTTATGTAAATGCATGCAGGAAGAGAGCTATAGTTCGATTCTAAGTATTATGCGTTTCTCTGTTCGTTTAAAATCGACAGACTTATATATGGCGAACGAAGAAAATGAGGGGAAAATTTTTTTTTTTAAGGCTTTGCTACTAGTGGTTGGCCTGGTTAGATAGCCTGGTAAGTTCGTTTGGTTAGTTAGTATGATCCTTTAAAACGAACACCTCTTGTAGAAATATTTTGCGAAGATTCTGCGAAGATTTTCAGCGAAGAGGATAGCTACGACGCTTATTATGAGACTTTTTTTAAGAAGTTGTTCATCACCGTTTGTTTGTATAGTTATGTGGTTTGACATGATGGTATTTTTTGTTGGTCTAGCCAGTTTGCTGGAACTGGTCTCGTCAGGAGCTAGTCTGTGACTCAGCAAATCTTGCCAGGAACCAGTCGTGGGAAGAGATAGACTTATATAGAATCAGTCTTGGGTGGAGTTGGTCGTGGGTTGAGTTGGTAGTGGGTGGAGTTGGTCTTGGGTGGAGTTGGTATTGGGTAAAATTGGTCTTGGGTGCAGTTGGTCTCGGGTGGTGTTGACATTGGGTGGAGTTGGTCTTGGGTGTAGTTAGTCTTGTGTGTTATTGGTCCTAGGTGAAGTGAGTCCTCTGGTTTATCGGTCTTTGGTGGGGTCAGTCTTGGGGGAGTCGGTCTTGGATGGAGTCGGTCTTGGGTGGAGTCGGTTTTGGGTGGAGTCGGTTTTGGGTGGAGTCGGTTTTGGGTGGAGTCGGTTTTGGGTGGAGTCGGTCTTGAGTAGAGACGGTCATGTGTGCAGTCAGTCGTTGGGTGGAATATTTGATCGGTATGGTCTCTTGTTGGGACCAGCTAGTAATTGACAATTGCATGGACTGTGATTTTTCGCGATTCTTCGAGTTCAATGTCATTGGGCAAGGTCTAGGTCGACCACCAGCATAGTGGCTTAATCGCTAGCTCCTCTGGTCGTCTCTGGTCCTCCGTCCCCTTTAAGCCCTACTTTCAAAATATCAACTCCATATATTTTCAAATATTATTTTAATAACTTTATTAATAAAAGTTTTAATAATTTTTTTGATGCTTTGATAAGGCTTGTTCAATGGCATCTAAAGTTATGATCTAAAGTCAAGTTCAAAGGTAAAACCATTTTTCCAAAATCGTTGCGATGAATCGTTTCTGAAAATAACGGGATCGATCTTTATGAATGAGGGGCTCTGTGTTTTTGAAGGTAAAACGGAAAGTTTAAAGGAAAATATAAATTTTTATAAAAAAACATGGTAATTTCAAGTGAAAATAGTCGTTTTAAAATCAAAACGGAAAATTTTCAGAGTAAAAAGGAAAAACAAGGAAATACAAGACGGCGGTGGTCGGCGATTGGCGCCTGTGCCCCGTGCCGTTATGCCAGACTCCCTGTATTCATTCTACTTACAACAATACATTAAATTGCAATAGGCAACTATACTACATCACATTGAGTAAAATTAAATTATACGTTTCTCAATACAACTTAAGATTATATTATGTGTAATTATAATACTCTTCGTACTTATATATCGTGCTGTGAGTATATAGATAAAAATCCTTGTATTTCCTTACAATTAATGCATGCAATAAACTGCATAGCAATGTCTATTGCGTACTGTGATGAGATGAATACCTCAGTACAACAATGCATTATTTAAGGTAATGACTTGAGATAAGGCAATTCATTATGATCTACCATTTGTCCATACATCCTCACGTACAAGTAGTCATATACTGATTTTTGTGTATCGCATATATACACAGCCTGCGAGTAAATGAATGACATAGTGATTAACTGATATTAAGCATTGTTTTTTATGTGAGTGTATTTACAGTGATATTACATATATAGTCATGGATGACATATTTAATTGCAATGTACACTAAATATAATTTCATACTCCGGTAAAAACAAGATGGCAACATGTTCGTCAAGATAGACTACCTGATAATAATAAGTATGAGAGACGATAATATTGGCAGTTCACGGTCAAATGAGCACTTCCCAAACCAAATAAACATTAAAAAAATATTTCACTGCCACAAACAGTATATATATATATATATATATATATATATATATATAACTGGCATACTGACTGACATGCGACCAGTAAAGTTGGTAACGACGAAGTGAAAGTAGTTCCATTAGTTAACATTTAATTAAAGATGTTGTGTAAACATGTGTGATGTGTGAAGTTATTTAATTTGCAGTTTGTCTTTTAAATGTATATAAATGTAAGGATCAAAAAATGGTAAAATATTTACTTTTATAATTTGTCAGTTTCACTTGGTTGACGCTGGAATAAAGTTATCTGTCCCATTACAATGTTAATTTTAAATACAAGTAGATATTCTGCTCGTCTTTCTGAAGTGCTCAATGTACCGTAAACAGCCTATAGGAGCATAATTATAATTGCTTAATGTATTTGGTGATGTTAAGTTATTGACAAGTAATTTGAAGGTTACCTAAGTGTCATATACAGTAATAATAAATATGGTTCACAGAGAACTAATTCAAAATATTATTAAAATCAGTTTATATGATTGTATTACGCGGTCTCTTTGCTGTAATGTTCTTGACTTGCATAAGCTTTGTTTGCATGTGGCGGAGGAATATCCTGATAGAAATTCAGCAGGGCTTCAGATAATTTGTAAGTTACCGCGAATAGACTATGCTCAGGGCCACCTAGTTTCACGAAAATATTCCACGAATAGTTGAAATATAAAACACGTTAATTCAGAAACAATATCTCGGTTGGATGATATTCTCTCCAACGCGTCTAAGGTGTCTGCCATCCAATCGCTGGCGCTCAATATCATGGTTATTAGACTACTTTCCGCAGGAATGAGTCTTATGGGATTACATTCCTCTCTGTGTGACTGTGTTTGTGCACGTGTGTGTGTGTGAGTCAATGTATATCTGTGCGTGAGTCTAGGCGTGTGTCTCCCCCATTAAATTTTTTGAGAGCTTCTACGAAATTTCACCAATCTTGGCACACATATAGCGTTTAATAACAACACTTAACTTTTATAGATTTCGAAAACGTCGGGAGGTTACTCTCAGGATAGCGGCAATTTTTTTTTGGGGTGATGTCATATCACGAGAACCATTCTACCGATTTGAACTAAATTTTTTTGAGCTGGCAGAAGATTATGTAGGCATTAAATTTGAAAATGGATATTGTTAGTAATAATATAATTTCGGATAAAAGCAAAATTAAAAATAAATATTATTCATTATATCTCGGAAACACTTAAATCATTGTTCATTTAATTTGGCAGTAAAGTAATACCATGAAAGCCCAAGTTAATGTAACTGGTAGAAATTGATTAGGTACATGCCTTCAAAATGGCCTCAAGAAATTTTTTGAGGTTAATTTGTGTATTTGCAATACCATAAAAAAATTTTCTATCAAATATTCTATACTGAAATTATGTGTTAGAAGGATATAATGTACCAACATATGACCACTTTTCTCTGTCATTTTGGATAATAGCGCAATGTGAATAAATTAAATTATTACATCATATCACACTTAAAAAACTACCGATTCCTGCCTAATTCAGTAAACAAGCAGCACTGCCGCAGATGATGTTTATTAATATGTTTTCAACAAGCCAGATTCCAATTAAAAATGGCGGCCATATAGCTATTTTATCATACACTATTTTATCGTCGAAATTATGTAATGAATTCCAAAATAACTGTGAATTTTTGACAGTAAATATCACATGTGTTTTTATGTCATATTTCAAAAAAGAATTCACAGATTCGTATTAAAATTGTTAAACAATTAGTACTGCAACATATGGTGTAAACTGAACTATTCAATTAGATCAGGAAATAATTTTCAAATCAGTAGCTACATAATGATTTCATGTCAGTAAATTTTATGAACGAAATAAATTCAGATTAAGTGTGTATGCATGCATTTTATATTACAATTATCAAATACGTTTATACAGAGCCTCATTTATCTGCAATTTATGTATGATAGTCGCAACAATTCAAAATAAATTATTTATCTCAAGTCGGAGGAAGCAACCAACTCATTCCTACAAAATTTGGTGAAGATATTGTACTGCGGTTGGCTATGTTAAATTATGTTTATTAAGTATGACACATTTATTTTCAGTATGGCAGTTACAAAATAACGTTAATATTGTTTGCTATATAATCAAATTGATGTTATCTAATTTAACATAACATTGTATATTCGCAGTCATCAAATCACCAAATGTGCCACTACATTATATTTTACTTCCATCTATGAATATTGCCATATTAAAATTATAAAGTTCCATGCCATATCTCTATAACTTGGGCATTTATTGATACTTAACAATGGTAAAGACATCCTAGCAGAAAAAAATTAAACCGAAAACTAATAATAAAGGTTGAAAATTTTTTAAATAATTTTTTGTGCACTTTGCGCAGTGTTTCAAGTGTATGTATTTAAAAATAACCTAACTCAGTCAGCAGTCGCATTAGCTTAGGCAGCGAATGGGTAGAGCTCGGCCACAGCTGGTCTAAGTTCGAATATCTGTCGAGATTACTTTTTGTTAAAATTAAAAGAAACATTTTAATGTAGGCAGAGACAAACAAATCTTTACTTTCAACAACCATATCTATATTTAGTGCTCCCCAAAAAAAATTTTCGACAACACAATATTTAATTTTTACTATAGGAAAATTTATTTTTGTTGCAACAAGCAAAGTTGTTTGATTCAACAAAACCTGCTCCTCTGTGCAGTATCTACATTTGCTTCTCATACTGCATATTCCTGCCAGACGTTCATCAACTCTGCCATGGACCACCGCTCTTTATTGACGCGTCGTTCGAGTGAAACAGGGCCCGCGGTGGTGAAGTGATTAGACTACTCGTCTCCCACCAAGGCGAACCTGGTTCAATTACCTGCGGGGTGACCCCCTTATTTTTGCATGTAGAAATTGTGCCGGACGATCTCGGTTATTGATAGGTTTTCTCGGGGATCTCCCGTTCCTACCCACTCATAAATATTCCAGCGCTGATCCATACTCACTTCGCCTCGCACTCATCGGCTCTTATGATATAGTTGTCAAGGACCACCTTAATTTCTCCACTCACCCATTAAAGTGAAACAATACAGATTTATTGAGATATATATGGGTTAATATTATGCGCATTTGTTGTTAAATCCAGAAAATCTTACTTAAATAGTTATAAAAAATATAATTACGCTAACAATATTAAGTCAACCCTATGAATTTATTTTATTAATGAGCTTCCAACTTTACTCCTAAACAGTGTGCCTGTTTGTACTTTAGCATTAATGTAATTATAACCAGCGATTTTTTTTAGTTTAATTCAGAAGTACTTAGTACACCGTGAACAAATTTAAACAATTTTACAATTTTAATCGGAAATAAGTACAATGTGTTAAGTTACTGGAAGATGAACCAATGCACTTACATCGTAATGCGTGACTCATCCATGTCGCAACTCAATAGCACATTAGTTCTACAGACAGGCAGTATTTTGATGCAGCCCAAGCTTATAGCTGAAGTGTAAGGGCCAGTGGTCACTAAGGCACTGGACCTAAACTTCCTATGTTATTACTAGTTAATGTCTAAGAACTATGTCTACGAGTACAGAATGTAGGTCAGGTTGTTGAAGCTAATACTCGTCTACTGTAGCCTGTTCACCAGCAACTACGGCATCGCCGTCTTCCATGTGTGGAAATATGAGTCTCATCGGAATTTGAGCATGTCTGTAACGGTTATCTTATTAAAAAATACTGTATGCATGTTTTAGTATATTTTCAACATTTTTTGCCAAATTTTGTAAGCCAACTTACTTAATTTTTTTTTAATGTTTACAAAAATACATAATGAATAAATAAGTAACTAACTGCACTGAATATTCTGCTTATATAATTTAGACTCCACTGAGCAACATGGTTGTCGATAACCACAAATCTAGCTACAGAATCTGGCGTCAGTATCCACCTTTCTTTACAAACATGCAATTATCTGTAAAATGGCTAAACTGATCTAGTACCGACAAGACAATGTTTTCTCTTGATTTTCACATTCTGTTTCAACTTTAGTAACAATACGTGGATTCTAGCACAATCTGTCATTGTTAAAAGCAATAGTTTCAGTTGTTTTAATTATCTTTTTTATTAACACTATTATGTAAAGTAACATCTTTGCTTACAAAATTTTACAACAAGGGACACACCCCTTTACTCTCTGACTAATTAAAGCTCTAGTATTCTGTGGTTTCTTAACAGCATACATCCAAAAATTTCCACAGGCAATTTGGTATCTGTATACAGGTACATATTGGATAAACTTAATTGTGTTGTTTAAACTATATATTCAGCTTCTCAGGCTGGTATGCGTATCTTTCAACATAAACACCTATACTTCGAAAACTGCTAACATGAATGTGTCCTGAGAAGACACATTATCTTATTTTACATATGCAAATGTAATTATCTAAATTAAACGTGAATAGCAACACTGTGATTCGGAATTAAAGGCCAAGAACAAAATGTAATGACGAACCCGATTAGAGGACTGAAAAGGGAAACGATATAGCCACAAAAGTCTATCCTTTTATTTGAGCGATTTTTATAATGCTCTTCAAAAATATATAAAGTAATCAAAAATTGTCTGATATTTTTTAAGAAATTTATTTCTGAAGTCAAGCTGCGTGGTTGCCACAAACTTATCTGTATCAAAATTTTTTTAAAAATTTGACATAGGTGCTGGGGCCGCGGTGGCTGAACGGTTAGCTGCTCACCTCCTACCAAGGGGAACCGGTTTCAATCCCCGGTTGGATCACTCCCGGATTTTCTCATGTGGTAATCCTGATCTCAAGTTTCCTCCGTCCTTTCATTTCGTCGTTTTTTCTTACTCACCTCCTTCACACTCATCGGCTCTCCAGATCTCGCTGATACGAGCCAACCATATTCCCTCACTCACTCACTTATGTACATATATATTCATATGTGTGGGTATAATATATGCATCCACCCGCACCTTTGGAAAAGAGCAAAATTGTGTGATTTCACAGTACTCAATTTTTTACGTTTTTCTAATTATAAAAAAAAATTGCCAAATTCTGCAGCTAAGCTGTGGTACCGCTGGTTAGCTCTGAAAGCGTTTAGCTTTCGAATGCGAGTTCATGAATACCCATTAATTTTTCCTTTTTGCTGTTGGTGTGTAACATTGAATAATTTTATTATAGAATAGTTTTTATTGTGTTCTACAAGAATTTTAGTCAATTATATTTAAAAATTACGGCACTGATAGATATTAAAATATTGTTCTAAATATGTTGTCCGTTGAAGAAACTTTTTAATAATTCGTGATCTTACAACTCAAATACAATTACAAAAAATCTACCGTTTATATATGATTCTAAATCCGTTCTAATTTTGGTTTTTGCACTCTATTTCCGAATAAGTTCAGTGAAATATCATTCACTGAATGTTAGTTGATAAGCTACTCCTGATCAACGAATCAAGCAAATGAACTAGAAACGAGTTATTATCGCAGTGGAATTCTTGACATTCAAGGGAATCAGAAATAAATCAGTGAAATTCAGCCACTTTATTCATTTATTATCCACCACTGTTTATCAGTTGCCAATTTTCACTTTTTCCACATATTTGGCTCAATTCTCACTGTAACAAGTTCAGAGTACGAGTACACGACCTTGGAACGTTGACGCTCCTTACAAAAAAAGTAGGTTTTATAGTGAATGTTTTATCCTTGGGTAAGTGTTTCAGATCGAAGTAGAAAGGTCTTACTTCACTTACAGTACAGTAGTTCAATCGCAATATCTCTGAGACATTAGCTGCAATTACAATACTTTAATGGAGAAACGGTGTACGAGAGAATGCATTGCACACGCACAATAACATGTAAGTCTAAATGCAGAAGCTATGACGCAGCAAGGACATTTAATTGATTTTGTTAAAGGTTTATGGCCGTAATAACGATTCAGAAACTTGGCAGCATTGCAGTCAGTCTCGCTGCAGAAACGATCTTAACCGAGAAAGGAACTGAGACATTAAGGCAGACATCGGTACGTATAATGTGAGAGTAATGAAAATATTTATATAAAAAATGTATTTATACCTTTGTAAATATTTTTAATGGAACTACCCATTACGCAATCATTTTCATAAAAGTACAGTTTAAATAAGTAGTTTCAATACGATTGAAAGTCATTTAATTTTGCACGTAAAAGCTCTCTGTAATAACCCCAACATAAACTTTTAAAGGAGTATGGAATATTCCAGAGAGAATGTGAGAGAGCAGCGGCTATAGAACTTAGTGCTCTTACTTCTATGCGCTCTCTCAGACAAATGAGACGACTATAGATAGGTAGCTATGTGTGACGTCACTCTGAGGAATGTTATGCCTTTGTAAAGCTTTGAGTGTCCTATTTAAATCACTGGCAAGTATTTGGTAGAGGAAGAAGAGCAATTGCCCATAATGGTAATATTTTTGTTTCTTCTGTAGTGGTAATTTTCTAACAAGCACAAAACTTCCCTCAGGCCGTGTCACAAGCGGTACAAAGAGACACCTCTGGGGCCCTTGCCTTCTCTGTTACCTCAGAGGGACGATACAAAGAGCAGGCAATCTATAGTCATCTCATTTGTCGGAGAGAACACGAAAGAGTAAGAGCACCAATCTCTCAGGAATAAACCTTTCAATTTCAATGTGTGAGTTGAAATTATTTCAGATATCCCTCAAATGTAAAATTGTGATGACATTAAATTTCATAAAAAATAATTATGTAGAAGATCCTTCCATGTTTAATGTTATTAGTGATGTGGCACAGAGGAATGAAGTACTTAAACAGCAGCCCTTTAAACGAGACGTCTTTATCAAAACATAGGCGTCTTTTCATGGAAAGTATTGCATGAAATAATATTGCAGTTGTTTGTTAGTTAAGTAACTCTGTTTTTGCGTATGAGCTTACATTTCAGGGGACACTTTTTATTTTGACACTCTTCATGTGTTATAAATTATTATATTTCGTGAACGTTGTAAGAACTGTATTCTCACCTCGCATGTTCAGATAGATTCCATTGTTCCGTAGGTATAATGTGGTACACTTTATTTAAAGAGACAGCCATTCATAAAATAAGAGAAAAATATATTTATATATTCTCTAAATAGGGTAAATGTAATGATTATATATATGTATATGTACATTAGAAGAGAGAAATGGAAGGAACGAGTGCAAAGTATTAGGGGTATGAGCAAGGAGCCATCCGACATCTTGGTTGGTATCACAGCAGTCAGCCGCTGGTGACCACCGTGGCATCCATCATGTGGCGTCATTAAAGATAAAATTTCCGGTTTTTCCCCCAAAAAATTTATATATTGGTTATTTATATTGGAAATTACCCAAACCATTACATTGGGAAAAATTTATGGTCTTATAATTTTATTTCCTTTCAATTCCTTAAAGCGAAAAGGTAGATTCAACGCTATTCTACTTGTCGGCTAAATATTCTTCCAAGCCGAAAGAAGGAGTCAAGGCTTTTCGATGTGTAAACCAAATAGTTTCCATAGCAGCAAGGCACATTCATAATCGTTTGATGCCTGAGACCAATTGTACTCAAAGCTGAAAGATGCATCCCACCTTGATGTGTGAGCCAAACACTGTAAATTAGATGGGACCTTGGTCATATCAGATGTGGATGACGTTGACATTAACCCCGCTAAACGTTAATTTAATAAATTGTAAATAATTGAAAAATAATAATAAAATTGATATGAATGTAAAATAAAAAATAAATATTTTATACATTTCAAAGATATTAAAAAAAATTATTTATTAATTCCATTGACACGTACAAAATCTTAATCTGTGTTAAAAATTTATTTTCAAAATTAAACATATGAAAATAGTTTAAAATATTATTTATTTACAAACTTGCATATAGTGTTCATTCCCATTTACACAAAATACACTCTGGTATTCGATTCTCATAAACATGACATAGGACACACTCCCAGCCCATCCTGACATGGCACCAGCAGAGGATTGACATAAGCCAATTTCTATTGGCTATGTAGTTGGCTCCCAACCCAACAATATTTCGCTGTATATCATCTCCCTACAATTAGTCTTTTTAGTTCAACACACATTTAACAATTATTTAACTTTAAATCACAACCGAATCACTGCCCCTGTAACATTACTTGTTATATATCGATCTCCACTACTTACTGGAACACTGGATTAACATCCTCTGCCCACTGTCCCAACCCATGCCCATACAACACCAATCCATTTATACATCTATTGTTGTATGATCTACCACCAGAGAGCAATTACGTCTTCCATTTACAAAACTTTCGGCGGCCTGTGGCGATATTTTTTGTGTTGAAGAGCGACGACCTGGAACTTGGAGGAATTAATTATTCCCTCCCACTTTCATTCAATTGGTTTTTTAAAGATTAGTTTTCATTATTATAGTATTAATATCGCAACATTATTCCGAAATTAATTATATATTAAGCAAACAATTTCTGATAATGGGTTTAAAACTAAGTTAAAACACATGGTATATAACATTTTGTAATTTACCAAATTGTACATATATATAATTATTTATATACGATGAATTTCTTAGGTAAGGAGAGGAGGACTATGTTGTATTTGTGGTAAATGATCAACTGATTCTATAGACTAGCCGAAGCATATCATCACAATTTGTTATACCTCGAGACATATTATTTATACTGAATTGATGACGATCTTTGTAATCATACACATTATTAAGAGCAAAAGTCGAAGTCTTGAATGTCCTTCTACAATTCTCATCCTGGTGAGTTTATGGTTTAGATTAGTTAAAATGCTATATCAGATCATATTTTATAGACCCATAACGTTCTACCTCCTCTATAAGTTGGTTTATCAAATTGTTACTCATAGCTGTCAGAAATGAGGAAATGTATTTTAGTGTATGCAATGAACTCCTTACAAATATTACTTCACATTTTAATGGAAAGAGGGTTTCCTTGAAAACCATTTCATTAGTATTCAGCATGCCTAGATCATGGACATGTTTACAAGCCAAAATTGTACTACTGGTCGACATGATGCAGATAGTTTTAACTATAAAACATTTCTTCATTGTTTTAAGTATAAAAACTCTTCAACTTATGCTCACACTTCTGACAACAAAGTGAATCATAATCCCAGCCTGTTATATTCACAATTTGGTTACCCCTGTCATGTAATTGTGCTTTGCTACTTCTACTGAACGTCTCATCATAGCAGAGACGTGAAAATTTTGATTCTGACAGCAAATTTCTCAGGGTATTCAAATGCAAATCCTCACTTGCCGTGGGTTCATTGTTACATTGTCACTTACTATGTGTGCTTTGTGATGATGTGATGACTATATTATTAATAACTGATATGCTAACAAGTCCATAAGAATATTTTTGAGACGGCAATACATGTTCTTACTTAGCATGTGAAGAAACCAGTCATTTACTTACTTTGAATTTTTTCAGTTAGCCAGTATTATTAAATAAGTAAATTGGCATTCATTGCTTTATCTTACATTTATGCTTCTATTTTCGTCAAACATTGCTGCTATTCGTAAAGGGTTCATCGCAGTACATGCATCGAAGTCTTGACGACGATATCTTGGCGTGTGATGCTGATAGTGCTTCTGTAGGCGGCCCAGCCGAAGAAAATCTTGCCACTGTCGTACAAATCGTTGGCTTTGTGTTAGCGGAATGCATTGTGTATGCAGAATAAAACGTCATCTGTACGAGCAAAGCCACAGGGGCTAGATGAGACTTAAGAACCTTAATTTTTCTGTCAGCGATAAAGTCATCCCACTAGGTACAGTACTGTTCGTTCCAACTCTAGAGCCGCAACCTCACCACCTCCCCTTGTATTCCCGTGCAACAAACTGCATGCTTCAGCATGAACGACTTTTTATAATCCCAGAACCCTCTATGCAAACACCTGCGGGATTCAAGCTGATTCAGTATCACAACCATACATGTATAGTCTACGTAGTGTTTGTTAAAAAATGAAAATTTCCTTTCCATTTAGTAAAAGATAAACACACAAAGAAATATTCACGAAAGTTCCCTTAAAGAAGTTATTTCTCTAATGGGTATTTAAAGACCAATTGTTTCGACACTCATGAATCGTTTTTACGTAAAATTTATTCCAAATTTAGGAATGGAAAAATTTTCCAAAACACGACAAATCTATCTTACTTCATCTTATTCAAAATAATTACTTCGAAACCAAGCATAATCATCTTGTGCCAACATCAAAAATAATTGTATTTAAAAAATATATACATTTTACTGTATTAGTAGCCTATAATGTGCAATAATAATAAGAAAACATTGTCTATGGTTACCATCAGCACTTTGCGAAAGGCTGCTCTAGTCGCAGGATCATAGCGATATTTCGCATCTTCAGTAGGTCATCCATCGCACAGTCACGGCCCTGAAGAATTAAACCCTTTTAAAAAGTTAAATTGGCTACTTCTGTTGTAATGAAATCTGGCCCGGTAATAGCCCGACAGGCAACAAGCTCGTCAAAAGAATGTCTGACACTGATAGAACCAGCTTTGGCAGTCCTAAGATGATATGTCGCTGGGTGGTGGCTATATTGGCTAGTGGGCGCCAGTTCGAATATGAAAATGTTTAAGGAAAAGATTTATTTTAAATCTGCATTTTATATCCTTTCTTTCTTTAGATATATGTCTACTACTGGAAAATTAATTGGTAATTGAATATGTAATCAGTTAAATATTACCAGAATTAGTTTCTTGGAAAATGCTTGTGGTTTCCCATTTGCATAGTGATACTTCCAAAAAATCAAGCAGAAATGTATTATATCATAGTGGCTTAATAGTGTCTGGAATTATGGTAGCAGAAGAATATTATAACTCTACACAAGTGGTTGTAATACAATGTGTAGTTGTTCGGGTAATTTTTAATTGTATAAAATTTTTATGGGCAATATGTTGTTTTGTTTATGTATTAGATATTGAAGTAATTTCTGCCAATTTGAGCATAGTTGTTTATAGATTTAAACTGATAATAATATGCTTAATGGTTCTCAAGCTTTGATTAAGTATTGCATATTTTTTGAAAGAAAAGGTTTTATTAACAACCATGCCACACACAACGGTAAAAGCTTTCAAATATTCTCAGGGGTACACACAAACTTACACACTGATTCACATAAACACACTCAAACAGGAAGATAATCTCGTAAAAATACGTGTCACACAAATATTGAGGATAATGCGGCCTAATCAATATAGTAATAATTGTTGAAAAACTGAAAACCGTGTTTCACCAAACAATGAATGATTTAGATTTTAGTGGCCATTATATAAGCATAATGTATGTTTATATTTGTTAAAAATCAAAATTCATGGTTCATTAGGTAGGTATAGTAAACATTCTGGAAGGAATAAAGTGATAATATTTTATCATCTAAAAATTGTACATTTCTGAAAAATAATATTGATCCTGGCAAACGTTCAAGAAATGTACTGTCAAAAAGTAGGCGACGTTAATTTATACAGTTATCAATTCATTTTTGTAATTAAATGTGTTAGTGAACAGAAGTTGACAAGACACGACATCACCGCCACACTTTCTCGCAGAAATGCACAAAATGTGCACTGTCAATGCCAAATGTGTAGAAATATTTACGCACCGCATTGATAGAAACTTTGTTATAATTATAATATCTATATACGTTAAATAAATGTGGTCATTCTCCTGAGATATCGCTACTAAAAATTCGTACAGTTAAAGCGCATAAATACCACTTAGTGATAAATTAGATTACCAATTACAATCATGTATAGGAAATTGTATCAAATTAGTCGTAAACATAGTGCACGTGGCAGACGTCTAGGCAATTTTCTGTTGGTAAAATCGGGTTGAAGATCGGAGGAAGAAAAAAGATGCCCAGTATATGTCATGCTACAAGCTGTCTCACAAATATCAGGTGGAGCTTCCTCACTGCTGATATGAAAACTGAATAATGGATGTTTGTGGGACGGAACTATGTTGCCGGATGGTTGTGTTGTCGCTTCGCTACAGACCTGTCCGTAACAGGCCACACAATAGCAAGTGTGAGGGAACTGGTGAGCCCAGACACCTTCCATGCACTGCAAGAAACGCGTTTTCATACATCATAGATTTATATGCCTACATTCGTTTACTTATTAGATAGTACATAAATTTTTTTAAAGTACATAATATGTGTACTAATAAATGGATGCGTCGTGATGGCCATTCCTAAGTAAGAGCCTGTGCTGTGTTTAATGCGTTTTTTTAGCGAGGGAATGTGCATAAAGACATTTACACAATTACATTAGTCTACTTTTCAAGGTAAGGAGGCTGAAATAAACAATACTATTCCAGGTATACATAAGTTATTTCATCAATCCAAAGTCCAAGGAAATGAGCATTGAGCGATGAACTTTTTGGCACTGGAATGTTTTTATAATACTTATGTACATTCGTTTATATATTGAAGGCCTCCACTTAATTATTTTTGCTGTTTGCAAATTCAATACCAATTTATATAATGTTATAATCTTCTAAACTGATAAGTACAAATCCGTTATAATTAAATTATTATATCTCCACAATTTTTTGATTTTCCACGTATGGTTAGCTCATTTTTTCATTACAGTTATTAAATTTAGCAACACAAATTATCGATATAGAGATTATTCGTTTAAAAATTTTCACTGTCGTTGATAGTGCAAAGTTAATAGGGCGATTATTAGGTCAAAGATAGTTGTGAATTAATATTATATGAGATCACATTTTGCACGGAACTGAAAATCAGAGGTACATCCGTATGTACGGGAAGGGGAGAGTCATAAAATCAAGGAGGATCAAACATCTTAATATAGCAATCTAAAAAGTGAAGTAGCCAAAATTAGCCCTATAAGCAGACTTTTCTACATACTATATACTTACTCTAAAATTATATAGGCTGTGCAAACGAATGTTAATTAGGTGTGTAGTGAATATCATTACACTCTTGCTAATTACTTAACTTTTAATACTACAGACAAAAGTAAAACCTTCCATTTATTTATGGTATTTTAATTATGATAAAATTATTATCATGATATTAATTTTATATGAGATATGAAATTTCTTTAATTTTGCAGATTCGTGACTACGGTGAACATTATGATGACGTCATTGAAGAAAACTACAACTGTTCTCCTATACATGACTATTTTACGTTCAGCTGCCCATAGTGAAAAATATGAATTAAAAAGGACTATAGAGCAGGTCCACCCGAATATTGTTTCAGCTGCAGGAACAGTGGGTGCAGCTGTGTGTGAACGTGACGTTAGGTATTTTGTTATTATAGCAAAGAGCACGTCATCAATCATTGCAAATAAGATAATAAAAACCCTACAGGAACAAACTTCCACACCCATTTACACATTAAGCAATACAACGTCCATTAACACGGGTCCATTTAATCTTACTACTGGTGGAATCAAGACATTCGTTATAATATCTGACAACTCTGAAGACGGATTTTTCTTCGAATCTGCCTTTGAAATATCTCATTCATTACTTTGGGACTGCAAAGCTAACTTCTTACTTGTAATAGCTTCTGCTGTGCAGGGTTCAACTGTGAGGATGGAAGATATACTGAGGAAGTATTGGACCAAACTGGAAGTACTGCACAGCCTCTTTATATTCCCTTATAAACATTATGATCACAACATTAATTACATCTCTGAAAATGTGCAGGTGTTAAGTTTCAACCCATTTAAGCAAGGTGGTTATTTCGTAAGGAGATATTTGAACACTGCACATTCATACAAAAGTATATTTAATGAAGCACTGAATGATGCAAAGGGTTTTCCAATAACAGTTCAAATTCCTAACTTACCTCCATATGTATACAAGCAAATTTCAAAAAACGGCGATGTTATATATGGTGGCGTTTTTTATGATGCCTTTAAAGTGTGTGTAAGTAAGTATAATTTTTCAATAATTACATCTCTTAGTGAAAATTCCAAAGATTTAAGCGAATGGTCGGTTTCAGAAACATACGGAAAAAAATATGATGCTTTTTGTTATCCGAATTTGCTAGCTGACAAAGAGGTCTTAAGGGAATCGTCATACCCAATCACGGTTAGTCACTTGGTATTTGTCGTGCCAGTTGCTGAAAAATTTCCTCGCTGGATGAACGCCATTCTGCCTTTCTCTTTGGCAACTTGGGCAGCGTATATGTCATTTATTTTCTTTGTGATGGTCGTATGCTTACTAGTAAACCACCCACAAGTTCCGCAACTACGAAGCCTCGAGTTATATCGCACATTTCAAGCTGGATCCATATATCAGACTCCAAGAACCATTTCTCTACGTCTTTTTCTATTGTCACTCATTATATTCAATATAGTATTTAATAATGCCTACACCGGCTCATTTCACAGCTATATGATGGTGCCCCAGTACTTTAAAGAAATTGACACTTTGAGTGATCTGTATTCGAGCGATATGAGAATTGCATTTCCTAGCCGTCAAAATGAAGAAATTAAATACAATGCAGCTGGAATGTTTGAAGGACTGCTAGAAGGTGATTTATCTGTAACGGTATTCTTGGATAGAATAGAACTTGTAGATACACAAATCGATGCTTTGGAAATGGTCTAAACCCACAGGAACTATGGCACAGTTACAGAATTTTCTTTTGCATTTTACTATTCAACGCGTAAAGATAACCTTAAGAGTAACCGTCCACGTGTCCGTATAGTGAAGGAAAAAGTGATGTCTCTCTTGTTTGGCCTTACAACTAGACAAAACTTTCCATTCTTAAAAGAAATAACTTCATTGTTTTCATGGATGATGGAAATGGGTTTCGTTGATAAGTTTTTTGGTGGACTTATATCTAGTTTTGAAACTGAAAGTAAAAAACTGATTGTAATTGATAGTGCGAAGCCACTGGAATGGAAACATCTGGAATTCTATTTTGGTATCTTATTGGTTGGTACAGTTGTAAGTCTGGCCGCATTCCTTGCAGAAACATTGTTTTCTGTTTACGGACGAAAGAAAACTAATTGCAAATTAGCAAAATAACAAATACTTCATTTTTATTAAAGACAGGTACATGTTAAACTGAAACTACTCCGTACTTAATAAGGGTAGTATGTCATAATTTACATATATCTATATTCATATCTATGATATTAAAATTGGTCTTTTATTCGAAATTTATAAAATGTGCAATGACTTGCTGTATTTTATATATAAACTGTATTGTTTTGAATGATAACACTTCTGTTTCTAAACTTTTACATAACAGTCTAAATTTTTCATAAGCCAATAGTGAATATAATAAAAAAATCTGTGTTTATATAATTTATAACAAATACAGACATAGGTTGGATTTTATACAATTTTCAAACATTTATTACAGCATCAGTAGAATACTGCAGAAATACAAAATTAATACACATTTCAAGAGATTTGTGATAATGGTTACGCATACAGTGACATGAGGAATATATTCCTGTTTTAATTTCTTGTAAGTTTTTAGAGTGACTGAATTCATTCGTAGAGTATCCGCATAGCGTAATTAATTTTACCGTGTCAGATTTGTTATACAGTAATTCGTTTTAGATTGTGCTAATTTGTGCAATGAAGATTTCAGTTTTTATGTTAACTTTAATATCAAAAAATTAAGTTGAAATATTACAGAATTGCTAGCTGTTAGCAGTGGTTATAACAAAAATTGCTTATATTTACTCATATTATTATTATTTTACGCTTTAGGACTACTTATTTTTTTTTAGTTTTATGTCAAATGTTTACGTGTGGGATAGAGCACTATCTAAGTTGTTCGTTTTGATAGAGTCCCATTACATATAGCTTATTCTTTTTTAACCCGTGACACGTGTATACTAAAAAGGAGATAAACATTTCTGTGAATTAGTAGGAAGTGAAATTCATTACTTATATGGTTATCGACACAAGTCTTATGGGATAAGTACAGATTCATTTGAGTAGCATGTTTATGTTAAAAAAGTAGAAAACGAAACTATCCAGTGCAACCATGGAAATCTATGTTTATCTAAACTGGCATTCTTCTCTTGAGAATCCAAACTACCCATCGTCTTGTGGAAATGTGTGATTGTGCCAGTGTTCGACCCACGACTGTGTAGGTTATTAGACAAGCAGCCATAATAACAACGCCACAGATGAGCTCCTGTCAGGTATGTAAACAGCTGTCGCTGTCCATGCCTGTTGTCGACTGCATGAACGCAATTACTAACTGTCCAGATCAGGCAGGAGTTATGGTGTGAAGGCACCGTCTATGCTCTAGCCGAGGATGCTAGAGCAGTGATCTGCTCAGAATAACAGGACTGTGTGACTACAATACTTAGTTAACACGTGCTTTTCCATTAGAGCATTGTGCACACGAGATTTCTTCAGTGTGTAGATAAATCAAATAATCTTTTAGTTGTGCTTAATTATACTTCGATTTCACTCTTGGGAATGAGTGACATGCTGTTATAATGAGAAATAAAATTTAACTTATGTCGTAAAAGCAATAATCCATTTTTCTATACAACATTCTTCGGTACATATATGCAGATTGTATATATTGTGTATTGTATATATAAATGGTGTACTATGTAAATTATAAATTGTCTTTACTATATAAATTATATAGTTACTACTGTAAAATATTTCGTTTTTATCTATATTGTTTACATTTAGTATATCCAAATATAAACACTCAGCAGCCGACAGTCGCTAAGAAAGCTCACTCAGGATAACTTTACTTCTCCTAAGGCTGGTGTAAGCCACTGAGCTGGGACTAATGCATTGGTGTATGTAGTCAAATGACGTGGAGTAAATGGTTTCGCATCACTCATTCGACACCACCTTGAGGAAAAAAACAGCACAGCCACCTACACCCAACCTTCCTGGCTTTGAGTGATTGTGAGTGAGCTTCCTTAGAGAAAAGTCCAACATGCACGAGGACGTTACAGAGGAAGATACTAACTAATGAAGATTAACATGATAATACGTGCTTTAAGAAACTGCATATTGGCCAACAAATATATGTATGGTTTCATTGAAATTGTATATAATTTTCCAAATATTATGTAAATAAATTATTCTACTAAATCGACAGAAAGGACACATTTATTTTTCTTTGTTTGTGAACTCCCAAACCCCCAACTTGATTAACTTTGAACAAAATATATTGTCATAATTAGAACTGAATGAAAATACTGTACTTTAAAATAATCAACATGTGCATAACGATGAAGATTTGCTTAGTGATAAATCACGCGTTAGATATGAATTTCAAGCATACTATATTCAATATCTAATGTCAAACTTAAATTTATTGCATTAAAATTGTTGCAATAGAATGTGCTTTTAATGCATATTTTCGTCTCATAAATAAAAATTCCCTCTTTCCCATGAACTTGAATTAAAATACAGTATTTTATCTATTTTTGGTTAATTCACTAAGAATTTGACAATAAGATACGAGATATTATATTGATATATGTTCTAAAATGTTACAAATTACTTTTGTAAAAAATAACTAATATTTTAAGTGCAAAAACTAATAAGAATTTTTATTTGATTCTGAAAGTTTTAGAAAGTCGTATTTTGTTAACGATATTTATCTCGCTTTTAAATTTTGACCTGATTTTTTGGTCTAATATTTTATTGGTCAGGTATTCCTTAAAATTGAAGTTTATCAAGTCAATAATATTTTCCTTGGTGGCATACAAAATTGTATATGTTAACTTTATTAATGTAGTGCACACTAATTAGAACTTTTATAAGCCAAGTTTGATTTAAATTGGTTCTGTGGTTCAAGAGGTAAGACATAAAAAATACAACTATTGAACTGCCTGGTTCTAAATAAGTAAGACAAGAGAATTGAACATCCGTTAGCAACAATATATTAAGAGCTTATATTCCAAATAAGGTATTATTTTATAAACGCTTATAGGAAACCCAAGGCAGTTTTACTTGCATGCAAAAGCGGAGGTATTCCTTTTTCAAACCTCACAATTATACAGACTTCCTAAATGGATTATATATNATATATATATATATATATATATATATATATATTGATTATTCATAACCGTTTCTGTTCACAGCACACGTCATGATACGATCAAGTAGGTTTATTTGTGGTGACGAATTTATACATGGTATTGCAGTGCTCTTATTTAGTATGCTGTCATATGCCATATACGGTTGAATATGCTGATCTGAAAACTTTCAGCTGCCGGCCAAATTTTATCATAGTGGTGCATGCATTTAGGTCCACGAATACTTTGAACACATTGGAATCCACCCTATACCTGAATCACCTACATTCCTCATCTTTGAGAGACTAGTTACGTGAAGAAAATTTATCAAACCATCAAAACACTGTGCTATTATAAGGGTGCTATAAATGAAAAAAAAAAATTATGTACAAATAAAAACCGAACTGTTTGCAGAAAAGTTGACCAGGACAACTGAAAAATATTGTCTTCATTCATTGAAATTTTTCGTTAGAAAAATTTTATCTTACAAATATCTGGGGTAAACAAAAATTAAAATATATGAAAGAATTTTCTCAATTTGCAGCAAACTTTCTGAAGTTGAACAAACATTTCCTAATGCGATTTTATAGAAATCTTTAAGAAGCTGTTGGCTTTTCTTTCAGGGTGATTTATTTCGTTTCTGGAAGTAAGTTATTTTTCATTGTGTACATTCTAAAAAAATTGTTAAATATTGATTTTGATATGCATTTCAGTGCAAAATATTGCGCTCAATTTTTTTGCGAAGAAAGGGTAATCGCAGATAATGTCTCAAGTAATACAATAACGTGGTACAAATATAGAATAAAAAAATAGTTTCATAGCTAACGCTTGTACGTTGCGTCTACTACGTGCGAAGTTAACATTTTATGATGCATATTTTGACACCGTTGGTCTACGTTTGAACTCACAAAGCAGAATAACCTAAAGCACAAAATGCAAGTGAAAATCCGCACGGGGTTCCCGCCTTAGTTAGGGTCACATAAGGATGACAGAAGGCTTGCACAAATTTACCGGCTGGCCTTCTCCAGGGACAGGCCATATCGCTCCGGTCATCAAGAAGAATAACGGCGGACTCACGATCTTTACGTAACATACACAAGTTTTATGTTGGCAGAAATTCGAACAAAATACCAACTTGGTGAAGTTAGGTAATTATTTCGTGTTTCAATTTTTACATGTAATATTTTGGAGTGTTTGTTTTCAAGGTAATGTATGTTTACTACAATGCGAGACTTTCCCTGCTTTAAAGCAAATTCTATTGTATTTTTAGCTAACTTTCCAAAGGAAAGAAAGGATTATGAGATCACTTTCTTTGCTGTGTAGTGTGTGTGTGTNTTGTATTTTTAGCTAACTTTCCAAAGGAAAGAAAGGATTATGAGATCACTTTCTTTGCTGTGTAGTGTGTGTGTGTATGGGTATGTATGTTGGTGTGTGTGTGTGTGCCCTTTTTCAATTTTTAAACGCTTCTACCGAATTTCACCAAACTTTTTACAGATACACTGAAGAGCCATAAAAACTGGTACACCTGCCTAATATCGTGTAGGGCCCCCGCGAGCACACGGAAGTGCCGCAAGATGACGTGGCATGGACTCGACTAATGTCTGAAGGTATGCAGGAGTCATTGAAATCTGCGCCAATTTGAGAAAGGGTTGCACGTCTGTCACGTTTAATGATTCTCGTCAGTCGTCGTTTGTCCCGTTCGTTCACGATCTTTTTCCGGCCGCAGCGATGTCGAAGATGTTATGTTTTACCGGATTCCCGATATTCATGGTACACTCGGGAAATGGTCGTACGCGAAAATCCAAATTTTATCGCTACCTCGGAGATGCTATGTCCCATCTCTCATGCGCCGACTATAACACCACCTTCAAACTCACTTAAATCTTGATAACCTGCCATTGTAGCAACAATAACCGATCTAGCAACTTTATCAGACGCATCGAGTTACTCGGATTTGTTCCATACATCTGTTATTTGCATACGCACGCCTACACCAGTTTTTTTGGCTCTCCGGTGTATAATACATAGTAAGGACACCTGGTTGTGGTTTTTGACAACTCCGTGCTCTTTATTTCAAAATGGTAGATTTTTAAAAATTTTTGATAAAATAGTATACCTCTGGAACCATTAAACGGATTGAAACCAAATTTTTTATGCTGGCAGAGCATTATGAAGACATGAAATTTTAAGTTAGATATTGTTGTCGGTTTGCGATTTTGTAAGACAGCACCAATTGAAAAAATAAAGATTTTACATTATATCTCGCAAACTAATCAAGCAATTCTCACCCAATTTAGCATGTTATAATAATATGCTAGGCCTGGTAAACATAAGTGGCAAAACTTTATTTAGTTACTTTTTTTTAAATGGCGTCCACACATATCTTTAAATTTATTTAGTATATCTGCAATGCAAGTTAGAATTTCAACCAAATTTTGTATACTGAAATCATCTAGAAAGAGTATCAAACATACCAACAAATAACCACTTTTGTTGGTCATTTTGCAAGGTAGCGCCACTCATATATATAAAGTAACTAGCAAACCCGGCGAACTCCGTTTCGCCACCAGATGGCTTCGTTTTATGCAACATTTTGTTTGGTGATTAAAACATGAAGAAACATTTTTTTTATATTTGAAAAGGAAAAATTTTATTTCATTTCACAACAGTAATGAATTGAACTTCTCTAAGTAAATGAAAGTGAATCCAAAGTAAATACGTTTCATTGAAGTGCTCTTTGGTAAACCACATTTTTTGTTTTTTGGTCTGACGTTAACACAAACAAAGCGGATGGTTTCCCAACTCGTGAACACGCAACGTATAACTGCCCATGTGAAAAACAATGATTTTCTAAATTTATCCCGCAAACACTAAGCGATTGGCCTTGCGACTTGTTAATTGTCATTGCGAACGCAAGGCGAACTGGAAATTGCAATCGTTTGAAGTCAAACGGAAGATCAGTCGGAATCATTGGTATTCGAGGAATACATACATTTTCACCTGCGTACTTTCCGTTAATAATGGTTGCCTCAATCAAATTCGGCATAAGTCTTTTTACCGAAAGTCGAGTACCGTTGCAAAGTCGCGGTGGATTCAAATTACGCAATATCATAATAACTGTACCAACTTTGAGTTGCAAGTTATGTGGTGGAAATCCTGGTAACTCCAGAGAGTTCAAAAACTCCGTTGGATAATTTACTACATCATCGGGATCTCTTATGGAATCAACGGATTTGTATGTCACCAAATCGCCAGCAATTTTTGATTGAATGGTGAAATTCAGTGCGTGTACATCATTATTCTTTGCGGCAAGAATTGCTCGTTGACTTAACCAAGCATAATTCTGATAATTCTCACTAATGTTTGGGAAAACATTTTCAATAAGAGCTAATTGAGAGTCTACAAATCGGCAAAATTCGTTGGTAAGAGTAATTAATCCAGATGTCGCATCAACTGGGACTTTTCCATTTCCAACAGCTAACAATTGTTTGGAAAATTGTGCAGCACTTTGATCATTTTGAAGTTGAACTCTCATATTAGTGGTTAGCGATAATGTTTTTACGTTATTCCATAAAGGTGATGCCTTCAGGCAAGCATTCAATTCATCTGCAGGCGTTCCACGGGGAATTACTGGCAACGTCTGCCTGAAATCGCCTGCCAACAATATCATCAAGCCGCCAAAGATGTTGTTATTTCGCCGAAGATCCTTCAGTGTGAAGTTAAGTGCTTCAAGTGATTTCTTATGTGCCATTGTGCACTCATCCCAAACAATGAGCTTGCATTGCATCAACAATTTTCCCATTGCACTGGATCGGGAAATATTGCATGTTGGAATATCAATTGTGTTTAAATTGAGTGGCAACTTAAGCGCAGAATGTGCAGTACGACCGCCATCTAGAAGAGTCGCCGCAATTCCAGATGATGCTAACGCCAAAGCTATGTCACATCTTGATCGAATAGTGGCCAAAATAAATGAAATGACAAATGTTTTCCCTGTTCCTCCAGGTGCGTCCAGGAAGAATAGACCACCAGTATTATTGTCCACCGCTTGCATTAATGTTTCGTATACTTGTTTTTGCTGTTCATTCAGCAACGGCTCATTATTTCGAACGAATTCCTGCAATGAATCAACATTGTATTGCAGCTCTCGATTTAATTCTTGGTTGAATGCATCGTGCATCGATCGATTTGGCGCAATCATTCCTACTTCAATCAGTAGCTTGTTTGCAATAGTCAAGCATTGATCCTCAATCAGAATCAATCCTTCATTGTAGATTTCATCGGTTATTTGGATGTCAGGATTATTCGTTTGAATGCGCAAGCGATGCAAGATATCTTCACATATGTCGTCTTTGTATTTGTTCCATAACTGAATTGGTTGTGAAGGAAAACATGTGGTGATGATAATTGCGAACAGCGTTCGTATTTGGTACGCATTTGATGAAACAACTGAATCCGCAAGTGTTAAATCCCAATGAGAATCGTTCTCCAGCAAACCCAATAGTTGACATGCTTCTCGATATGTTTGGCATTGGTGGCCATTCACAGTTTTCAAATGCGCGAATGATTTTGGTCCACGTACATGTACCAACAGCAGTCGCAAATAAAAACATTCATCATTTCTAGGATGAACAGTATACATGCGACCTAGTGCATCAGTGGAAAACACCTGTGGCCAATCTGGAACTGGGGTTCCTTGTTTGCGACGTTGGAATTTCTTTGTTGATTGATTCCAAGTGTAATACTTGGGCATTTCAACGTACATCAGCGTCGCTGCGAATGGATCTGCTTCACATATTGCAAAGAAGCTAGTCAATGTTGTCGATGGTGGTCTCTCAGCTCGTTGTGCCGCATTAGCCTCAGTGAAGTAAACTCTTTGGCCATTTTCCAAATGCACTGCTAAATGTACAACTGTGGGATATCTTTCATGAATTTGAAATGACAATAATCGCCACAGTGCTTCATTAGTACTGACGTATCTGCCCATTTGGAAGTTGCTGATTTCGTCATTCGCATTTTCCGACGCAATACCAAACACAGCCATGTCGCTGCCTTTTGTGACGTACTTGCACAAATATTTGATTGATTTGGCCGAATGACAACTCTCAACGTTTGCATGTGTTTCGAAAATTCGTGATAGCAGCGGGCAATATGGTACAATGAATTCATTTCCGATCTCAATCTCTTGATTTTGAACTTTAACTTTGATAGTTCGACCATTATCTTCTTTTGAACGCCGACGATAAACTGGATATCCATCGTTCCCTGTGACTGTTTCAGCAACTAACGGTCGCGGATATCGTTTTGTGCACTTTCCATCAGCCATGCAAGGCGATAATGGATTTAATGCACCGCACGGTCCATGGACCATCTGTGTCGTCACAATGTCGTGTAGATGGGGATCAGTGACTGGATCAGGAATTTCAGCTGATATGATGTCATCCACTTCATTTGAATGTAATTTGTTCAGCAACCAAATTAGGATATGAGCATGCGGTAGTCCACGCTTCTGCCATTCCACCGAGTACATATAACAACGTGTGTCACCAAAAACTCGATACTTAGTAAGCACATCCATCATAACCTTGAGTTTTTGCTGAAATACTCTGGCGATTATGTCATGGCGATCTTGCGGTTTTTGGCCCGGTTCCAACTCACGTTCAATTTCCGTCCACTTCGGATTGCATGTGAACGTAATAAATAAATCCGGAGTTCCATAATTTCGCACGTACGTCATAGCGTCTTGAGCGTATTCGTGCATGTGGCGTGGGCTTCCGATATAAGATGATGGGAGAATCGTCAGACGTCCAATATTCTGAACATCACCATCTGAATGAATAGCATCACGCAAGTGTATATAGTCCTCAGATCGTAGCTTTGCCTGATTGAATCGGATGAACGCTAAACGTTCGGTCTCGACTTTGACATACATGTCGACAGCGAATTGCTGGAATAGCCGACGGCACTTCAGAATGACATTCTCCTCATGTGTACGAATCATCATACGATACGCATAGTAATTCATTGCGCTTAGATTTTTATTCGTTGATACGCCTGAAAATGCAAAATTAAATGAATTGTTAATGGAAACCAATAATAGCAATAATAGCAATAATAATAGCAATAATTAGTGTGTGAATATTGTACCTGTAATTGGATCGACCATCTTCGACGTGATGTCGTATCCGTCTTGCCCTTGCCAATAAATGATTGGATATTGTAACGCATCGTACAAACGATGTGTCTCGTTTACACGATGCATGATATTGCTTCTTCGCTGAACGACAATGTCTCGCGATTTAGTTGGATCGCCAACAATAATTGCAGCAACATCATTAACGGTGGGTGCATTGAATCTTCGCACATGTTCACCTGTTGGGGTACAATCCGCTCTTATGACAAATTTGTGCGTATCCGATGGCATTCGTTCCAATGCTGTTTTGAACATATTAACCACAGCATTATTAGCGTGAAAAAATGCTTGCAACTGTTCAATAATTCGTCTCTTTAACTGTTGTGTTCCCTGTATATTGCACCGCACATTCAGCTGATCCACCATCGACGAAATGAAATATATTTGCAGAAATTGATGCGGTTCATCTGGTGTTGGCACCATTGAACCATGCAAATGATATATTTGTCCTTGTATCTGTAATTGCAAACAAACATAGTAAGTTGTAAGTTGTAACATAGGTGTAACATAGGAGTGATTGGTTATGTGTGTTGTATCTTTTACCTTGCAAGTCGGCATGAAGCCGCCTTCTCGAATGATATTAGCTCCAAAGGAAGTCATGCGAAAGCAGTTATTGTATTCAAGGATGTGTTGAAGAAAATGGCTGGAATCGGGATCACTTCCATCGAACAATGGTTTCAGTGGCTGTGGTGGTGTAAGTAATGGATCCAGTTTGACTTTTCCACTTGCGCAGCACAATCCAGCCGTTTCTCTTTTGAACTTTAACGCATTGCAATATCGGCATATAGTCGTCATTGGTCCAATATCTAAATTTTCATCATCACTGTAGTTCGCAGTGGGATCATATTGGAATGCCAAGCGATTGTATGATGCCAATGATCTTCGTGTGCTCACGCGTTGTCTCAATCGGGCATTTTCTCTTATTATATTTTGTCTTTCTTCGCTTAAGTTCTGTGAATACACTTGTTGCTGGCTTGCATGTCTCGTGCGGCGGCCGATGTTCGCACGTCGTCCTCTAGGCATTTTGGACTATGGACAGAGTGGTGAATTTAACCTCAAATGCACGATCCACATAATTTACACAGTTCAACTTACCACCTTAAAGACAAATGCCTGCTGTTGAAATTGAATAAAAATTTGCACAATACACGTGATTGATTTGATGGTTTCCAATTGAAATGTTAGGAAACGAATAACTTATTTTTTTTACTTTTTTTTCACAATTGTTTGTCACATGAAAGTTTGTCACATCACTGAGCAGAGAACAATGAGTAGCTGTCAAACAATGTATCACTCACCGGCGCCATCTACTTGATTTGTAGTACATGCTATGTATCAGAGATGGCGCTGTATGTAAAAAAAGATTTTCCCGCTTTTCTGTTAAAATTTTTCCTGAATTTTCTTTGCTATAAACCTCACGGAGCCCGAGACCTTTCCAACGAATGCAAAACCGTGGAAATCGGTTCGTGCGTTCTGGAGTTATTGCGTCAGGAAGGAAAACCCGACTTATTTTTATATAGTAGATCATGTCATAATTCAGTAATTAATTAACCGAAGCCTACCAAATTTGGCAAATAAGAACTACTGATTAAGAATATGTTATGTGATTTAATTTAATATAAAGTAATCATGTCATAATTCAGTAATTAATTAACCGAAGCCTACCAAATTTGGCAAATAAGAACTACTGATTAAGAATATGTTATGTGATTTAATTTAATATAAAGTAATCATGTCATAATTCAGTAATTAATTAACCGAAGCCTACCAAATTTGGCAAATAAGAACTACTGATTAAGAATATGTTATGTGATTTAATTTAAACATGTCAGAAATTCATTTTCTAAATGGAGCAGTTATAGACATTTGAGTTTACAATGCTCTATCGTCGAAACTATGTAAATAATTCAAACATAACTTTGAATGCCAGCAGTTCACATAAGAACTATACACTGCATATGTATGGACAATGTTGTGTCCGCTTTTTTGTAAGTTAGCACAATGAGAATAAAATAAGGTTTTTATGTCATATATCGGGAAAGAACAAACCAATTTATATCAAATTTGGCAAACAAACCACACTGAGGTAGATGATGTCAAGTGGTGTGTTTTATTCATACCAGTCTTTTATTTTTATCCTAGCATGCTATATCGTGAAAACATTTAATTAATTTCAACTAAAGTTTGTATACTGGCAGTACATATCACTACTGTCTACTCTATATACATATAGTATCTTTTGTCTGTAATTTTGTAAGACAGTGCCATGCGAGTAAATAAAGTATTTTGTCATATCTTGGGAAACAATTGACAGATTAGTAGGAAAGTTGGAAAAGGAATAGTATTGCAACGAGTGGTGTTAACTGGTATGTTTAATGTAGGTCAGGAACTTATTTTAAAAATGGTGGCTGTAGAAATTTTAAATTTTCGATATATTTTATTAACGAATCAAATTTTTAACTTTATTTTGTATGCTGATACAAGCTATTTCAACCATTTACTTTGTCTATGCAGGGCCTCATTTCTCTGCCATTTTGTAAGATTGCAGTACCAATTAAAAATATTGATTTTTTCTCGTATCTTGGGAAACAATCAACCCATTCTTACAAAATTTGGCGAAGGTGTACTGTAATAGGCAATTATAGACAATATATTTTTTTTAAGTATAATGCTCTTATTTTTAATAATGGTGGCTGTTAAATAATTTTTGTTTTTTTTTTTGGGCGATATCTACGAAGCTGTTATCTATGAAAATTTAACTTTGTATACTGGCAGTATACAATCCTCGAAATTGCTACTACAATACTATTTATGAAGATCGCCACATGGAAATTATGAACGTTTGATGCCATGTCACGAGGACTAATAAACCGATTTCCGCTGAATGTTACACTGGAACATTCCAAAGAAATTTGTACCAGTTTGTGCACACTATAAATACTACAGAAGGCCATTTAAACTTTCATGACTCAAATGGGTTAGACAACGATTTTCAACATGGAAGTTTCATAAATAATTAAGGTAAGATACACATATATTAAACAATTTAACCTATTTCATCAAAATTTGTATGAGACAATATACAGTATATTAGAAGTATCGTATATAGAACCTCTTTTTATAGCAACTTTATTCGATATCATAAAAAAAAAGTTTTTTACACAATATCTTTAAGGATCAAAAACCGATTCCCATCAAATTATTCGCACAAGTAGCGTTACTGTAGGCCATGTAAAGTTTAATGTTTTAAGTGCCTTTGTCACTTTTTTTTTCAAAATCAAGCCCACGTAAATATTTTAGGTCAGTAAACCATATTATTCGAAACATTGATTAAATCCGAAGTTTATGCTCCGAATTTGTTCCCCGCAATGCAGTGGAATGCACCTAGCTTATAGTAAGAGGTTTTCTGAGTTAAAGTCCAGGGTAAGGCATATATGTGTATTTGTAATTGTGTTACCACTTATGTGTAAGTTTCTGGTTTCATTTCTTAAGTTATTGCTTTCATAGAGAAGTCAAGTCCTTCCTACCAACTCTACTTTTAAAATTATTTAAAATTTAATTCCACCCACATTGAGGAAAGTAGGCTTGCCAGTTACATCACTTACATTTTATTCATTATATTAAATTTAGTAAATTAAGAAACATGCCGTTACCAGTCATGAAAGTCATTTATGTCCCTATTATTTTGATTTTCTTTTCGAAAATAATTATAACGCAGTTCAAAATTAAAATTCTTTCTATTTTAAATCTATATATTTTCAAACTTAAAGCTGAGTTTTCAAATAAATTTCATTCATTTTTCTATTGGAATGCCAGTTTGTTTCTTTCCAGAGGTCACTTATACGCTAAGAAGCGAAAGTCATTTATTTTAATTTGTTAAATTAGTTTCATTCAATTGGAAAGCAGTGTATATCAATTTGGAAATTGAACTATATAATCTATCATATAGGTACATTCTCACAATTCACCTTGAAGTTGTGCCACCTAAAAGAGGTTTACTATATACGACGTAAAATATGTACTTAGGTCGTATATTTTACGTCGTAAAACAAAGTAAAACATGTACTTTTGTTTATCACAGCAATATCCTTGCGGTACTCAGCCATCACTTAAATATTTTCAGAATATAAATTACGTCTGTTTTACTTCATTCATCTCTGCTCGAACGTCTGTAGTATATACATGAGGACGCAAGTGCAGATCTCAAGGACAGTGTCTTTATAGTTACATTCACAGTACTGGACTTCCACGATAGATGGTATGAACCTGACCAAGGAGAGTGTTTGGACCTTGGGTGGCTTTAACCTTGTTTCTGGACGTATACAACAGAACATTTTAGTAAATTCCAGATACAGAAATAGTAGTAAAATAATAATACTTTTAAAATATTTAATTAAAAAATTATTCAAAAGTTAAAAAAACGAATTTAATTACTATTTGTAGAGTATATTTAAATAACTTCAATGTTAGATTTTAGAAACGCTCACGCCTCAGACTCGCAGAGTGCACCCACACCCTCCAGTGTGTGGTCCTGGTTTAGACTGTCGGCGAGTGCAGGTATATTGCGAGAGCCTCGCCCGTGACAGTACCACAGTTACAGACAGTGCGATACAACACCTTCATCGCCATTGGCTAGTAGTGGCCTTACCAACCACATTACTTACAACCATATGTGACGTCATATCCTGTGACCATATATGTCAGTATGGTATACGAGATATTGCATGTTTCCCTTCTGTGGATTCTTAAGTCTGTTCAGACGATGCCGTACTTACCCTCAATCTCACGGACTGGCCGCCCTATTGGAGTGAATTATGCTTAAACTTAAATGTGCAATTTACTTAAAAATTAAAATTTCTCTTTAAAATTTGTGAGACACTCTTAAGAGTTTAGCATATTTATTTTACATATTATTGTTGGTTAAGAATATTTATATTTTTTGTATTGTCTAGTTTAACTTAATATTACCTTTATTTATTTAGATTTTTTAACATTTATTTCTTTGTTGATAGTTAAAACATTCGTGAAGTGTGCTGGAGCGTAATGGAAATGGGGCTTCATAAACGCAATTTTAAACTAATTTTTTTTATACATGTATATTCTTAAATGATTATTATGTACTGTTACGTGACAACAGGTTCGAAAATAGTATTTTCAGAAAACGTATTCGTAACACACCGACTAGGTTGCTTTAACACCTGTCAGATTAATAAGTAATAAATAGAATGTTTTTGAAATTTGTGAAGATTGTTTGGGGAATGCAAGGTAGTGTCAAGAAGAGTGTTATTATTATGTAATAAACATGGTATTGGAACTGCATTATTATTCTACAAATAAAACGCCATAATCACCCTAGTTGTTGAAGATGTCCTCGCGGGTAAACAGTGCCTCGGCTGCCCATAACAGAATAGCAGGGAAGTGTGTAATAGTAATGCGCTGCTGCTAGAACCACGTGGCAAAGTCAAGTAGACGACGACTATCATCACCACAGCCACGTGTTCTGCCTCGAGTACAGCGGTACTGTATGCCGCCGTGCAACCATGTCAACGGCCATCACTATGAACAAATGTAGTGATACTGTACTTGCGGTCTCTATTTCAACTCGCTTTGAGTGATTGTGGTACCTCTAATCTACATAATAATTATTGCTTATAGAGTACGCGTATTGCGTTATATTTATTTGAATAATTAGGATGAATATCCAAAACCATGTTCATGCCAATTTGCACTGCTTTTTTCTTACTAGTGAAGTAAGTTCTAGGATTACTATGCTTGCTACGAACACTAAGTTTACAATAAGAAATAACTCACACTGCTTAATAGACCTGTTGCCTAACGCTTAACTTTATAACACTTAGAAAATGTATTTAGAAAAGCATGCAATTTACTCACTCCCACGAAAATACCTCGACAAACAACGTTTCTGATAGTCTTGCAACTATCGTTTCACTCATTCAGCTACTTTTTGTTTTTTTGGGCACCCAAATCTCATTTAACATGACACATTAGCCAAAGAAACATAATATTTCAATATTAAAACTTATATCTGTTTTACGGTATGCATGTACAAAATACTTCGAAATCACATTTCAAAGACACCCCAAATATGTTTTACTTTCATCTCAAAATATATTTCAAACTAAACTTACATAGGCTTTAGCTCAGAAATTTCTCAAACAAAAGTATATCTCCAACATCCCATGCATAAAACTCAATTATACCAGTAACATAACTCAATATAATTTTTATTGGGCATGATAAAAATTACAGAATAACCTCGGACGTAAATTCATGTAACCTACCTTAAAAATCCTACATATTGAATTGTAGCTTCCCCTTGACCAGATCGTACTCACTTCGACACATGTCTTTGACCAGTTTTACGATATTACAATGGTAAATATATCAGAAAAATCAGTTGTTCGCGTTACAAAATATAACATAACCTATTTTGAAACAATTATTTAGTTATTTTTAATCATTGTATACCATACATCTATGCCTATCTGAGCTGGAAGCAGTTCGTGATAAACGGCTGATCGGCTCATTAATTGAAAACTTTTCTTTCTCACTTCTTGGACATTTGAATGAATTCGGCCAATATACAAGACAAAAATGAAATTTCAAGGTTCATTTCTCAAAACTGTTCTACACATAACATTTTCATATTTATATACTGGGAAATTTTATGGTTTAATGACATGATATCGCTGATAATTCCATTAAAATACCACATCAACTGGCAGATAACATTCGTTAAGATATAAGAGTGTATCTAATAATTATAACTTAACATTTTTGATAGGGAAAAATTCAAATAATTATTTCCACATAAACTATGGTTTCTTCTGAAATAGTTTACCAGGTAAAAGGGTAAGAATGGTAAACTATCTTTGGATTCTCACATTTCTTTCACATGCGGTAAGGTCGCAATGTCTAACTACTATGCCTTCAAATGTTATCTCAAAAGTTAAAACTGAAATACAGGTAGACCGCGTAAACATTCCTAATATAGTCTAATTCTTCACTTTTTTATAACACGAGGAAATATTTTGAATCATGTTCTAACGTATTAATTAGGTTCAATTAACAGAATTTAAGAAATACATTCATAATATAAAAAATAAAAAAATGTTTTAATTCATTTTTGAAAATACAATAACCTCCATGATTTATTTTTTTACTATTATTTCAGATACCTTTTAAAAAGACGTAATGCACTAAATTGATAACATATTCGTAAACTCAGGAAAGCCATATTAGATTCACGTTTATAAGTAGGTACGATACATCCATAGTTATATCTATTATTAAGAGGAGTTTTACAACACAGTATTGAGGGCAGCACAGCGAGAACAAAATAAAATGATAACCTTAAGAAAGCTGCCATAAATAACAAATATGATAACTGCAGAGAACATTGGTGAAACCCATGCACATCTTCCCAAGAGCAGGTTCCTAATTACAGAAAACACATATTTATCAAAATAAATATTTTGTTTTTACACGGATGTAAAGTAATACATAAGATCTTCTAGTAAGTATGGAACGTAACTCCACACTGGTTAATATTGTACCGTGAGGATACAAAATATTCTGATTTACTAACTATTGATGTTGATTATGCAGTAATTGTGGAAATGCATTATTTACTTCAATTATTTATTTTTTTCACTTATTTTACCAAAATATACAAATTGAGCGTTGTCACGAAATTAAGATCATTTCATACAATTTTCTTTGGTTACGAGATTTGCTGATTAACGTTACGATATGTGGTGGAAATTGTATATGTTAATTGTAATACATATGATATGTCGGTTATTGAAACAAAACTATACCTCTTTAAATATATATTTACATAAATTCTTTACTGTGTGGTGCATTTGTAATAGTATAATATTTGATATGAATTCAACTAAAAAAGGGAAATATTTATGTTTGAGATACAAATACTTTATATGCATGAAAACAAAATTAGAGAATTGTTGTTGTTGTACATGGCAGCCATTGTGCAAATTAAAATATCGTCATTCAACCCCAGAGTTATTTCGTAATGTTTCATTTCGAACATGGTCGAATGAGCACAACATATCTGTACATAAATTTTCCCTATACAGGTTATTTATTGTGTCTGCTGTAAGCAAACCTTGACTCAACAAATTACCAATTATTTGTTGTAAGGGGGGGATAGGCCATGGTGTGTAGTATGGAACTATCCCATCATCCGCCTGGAGCGATCTCGGGAAACCACGGAAAACCGAAATAAAAATGGCAGGACCTGTTTTGAACCTAGGTCCTGCAGATTGCGAGTCCGAAGTATTGCCACAGCGACACTTCCAACAGTTTTCTGAAATGTTCATGAAGTGCTTGCTGATACGGAAAACAAGTTCCTTTCGAATTTATAGAAAACTTATTAACGTCTAGAGATTTGTAATGATATGTAAATATTGCTATATTCACTTTCAAAAACATGCCTTTATTCCTTTTTTTTATATACCATGTCGTTTAAATTAGAAATTTGCTAATCCCAAACTAGATTAATTATTTTGCATGTGTCCTTACGATTATTTTTACTTGGGTGCTTTTCAAGAAGCGGCTTGCAAAAAAGAAGGTAAACAGGAGAACAGGAACACAATATTCCTTTGTTCACTTAAGGACGTCGGGAGTATTTCAAAGAAATATTTTCCATGTTTTTTAATCACTAGTTTGGCTGTAATGTCAATGTGACAGTATCAGACCTGTGTGGTTAGGAAAAATAACAAACGAAAGTCTTATGAAAAATAAACGTTGTATGCTACCAATCAGCTTCACTACTTCAAAGCATATCTAGAATTGTCCGGTGGAAGATATTTTTAACTTCTCTTGCGCGTAAAAATCTGAAAAATATTTAACTTTATCATATATAAAATTGCTGACGAAATTTTGGCACAAAATTAGTCAATAAAACATTTAATTGTCCCATAGTTATTCCTTTCCGTCAAATTGATCCAATTTCTTATATCATACTTCCACTATAAAATGTATTCCTCGATGCAAGATAAATTAAATTCACCCGAGAGAGAGAGAGAGAGAGAGAGAGAGAGAGAGAGAGAGAGAGAGAGTTTTTACAGTTCATAACATANTTTTTTTTTTTTTTTACTTTAAAATTACTTCTTACTAATACAATTTTAAAGCCTACACTTTTGCAGTGGGCGTTATTTCACCAGAGTACTAACAGTAGCCTACAATACGTAGCCAATCACAATATATTTCGTCAAACTGCATTCACACGTTTAATGCAGTGTCTGATTTTCTCCCTAATTGCCTATGTTACTTTTATGTTGTGGGAATTAAGAGTACTAACTGTTTATATATAATAACTATCAATTATTAATCCAGATGCTATAACATTGTGCTCCCGTATGAATAACACTCAAACATTTCCCGCGCAGTAAAAAACCATTTTGTGGCGTTATCGTTTCAAAATAAGTGACATAACTGACTCCAAACTGGGTTATGGACAATCAAGTAAATAATACGAATTTCCTAAAACATTGACATAGACAAAAGAGCATTAACAAGCAACCTCTTCATTGGGAACGGATTCAAAAATACTTTATTTATAAAGTAATTCAATCATTTATTTTGCAGTTACGAAATGTTACTTCAAATCACGCTGGTGGTGAATCACTTTTTTGTTGATATAGAGTGCGGAGAATAAATAAACCAAACAATAGACCAAGTAACTATATTGATGCGTTAGCCAAGTGTTGATCTAAAACACAAATGTGTTTCAACCATAACTTTTATCTAATTTACACATCAAACAAACGAAGTTCCAGGAGGCATTAGTATTTAACATTAAACTTACAGCACGCAAAGATATGCGGAACACATCTCGTTATTTGCAGCCAACTGAAGTATGAGAATTGCGATCGTTACTTTACTTCAAAATGCACGTGTGGTGATTTTTTTTTTTTTTTCAAATATTTCAAAAGTGCCCACTTTACCATTAAGAGCCTATATTTAAAAAAAATTTTTTAACTGGCGACAAATAAGTGGACTTATTGCTTCCAATAATTATTGCCCACCATTCAAGTTGGTTTAAGACGCCAATTAATTCGCTATATATATATGCAGACAGAACAAAAATGTTAACACGGAAACAATTTTTAAAATAAAACTACAACAATATGTTAATTTTAATTTATATGGCCTACCACAACAATAATTGTATACCAAAAGTTTGCGTGAATTATTTTAGTAGTTCTTGAGATATCCCACTAGTAATTATAATCGCGAAAGTTTGTGAGGATGGATGTTTGTTACTCTTTCACGCAAAAACTACTGAATGATTTTAATGAAACTTTACAATAATATAGCTCATACATCAGAATAGCAAATAGGCTATAATTTATAAAGATATATTGTGTAAAATGGCCAAAATATAACGATTAGTCTCAAGTAAGTCAGAAAAAATTCTGCCATCTGCGAGCTATTTTGGCGTGGGCTGCAAAACGGAAGAGTTACACGAATATAATGTACGGTGGAAATGTTTCTCTTAAATAGTTCTACAAAAAAGTCCACGACAGTACATATCTATCTTTTATGTGTAAGCCATTGTTGCCAAAATAGTGAACCATAAATACAATAAAATTTGATACTATATTTCCAATGCACATTTTGTAGTAGCAAATTGATTCTTTATCAAAATAAATACTTTCATTGCTTCTGATATTTAAAGTAGATAAACATTGTCTCTTACACTACGTAATTTGGACAAATATTTTAAAAGTTATGACGATGAGAAAGTGAGTGCGCGCTGCTAAAATGATTCGCACCGCATTTGTGCGAACTCAGTGTAATATATTGCTTAAGAACTATTTCTTTCTGGGTATTTCCAGCACACCTCTTTTGCCACTGTCTTTGTTCGTATAAGTCACACAAACGCGCCATCGAGGCGCTTGATCGCTGTCTACAAGACATACAAAGCAATCGAAAGTTGATGGATAGTGTGGTAGTTTTACCAGCAGGGGATTATAGACAGACTTTACCAGTTATCGAGAGAGGCACTGCAGCAGACGAAATTAACGCATGTCTGAAAGCATCATATCTGTGGACCAAAGATGAAAAGCTATATCTCACCACTAACATGCAAGTCCAGTTATTCTGTGATGTCGAGTCAGGTGCATGTGCTCAAAAACTCCTCGAAATTGGTAAGGCCGTCTAGGAACCGACCAAGAAGGTATGGTTCTTTTCACACACCAATTTTGTCATGTTTTGGTTTCGGAAGACGAGCTTAATGCTCAAGTTTTTCCGAATCTGCAACAATACATTCATGACGAAAACGGGTTGTGTGAAAGAACCATACTGGCGCCAAAAAATGACACTGTTACGAAAATAAATAAAAAAATCTTGGACGAAATAACTAGCGAAACATCAGTGTACAACTCCATTGACACAGACATGTCATCCGATGACACTACGAGCTATCTCGTGGAGTTCCTAAACTCTTTGGAGCTATCCGGGGTGCCATCCTATAAGCTGGAATTAAAGGTAGGTATACCCATTTTGTTAATGCGCAACTTGGACGCGCCAAGATTATGCAACGGTACTTGGTTGCGAGTCACCGAACTAGGAAGGCANAACTTGGACGCGCCAAGATTATGCAACGGTACTTGGTTGCGAGTCACCGAACTAGGAAGGCATATTGTGAAGGCCGCGATCTTAACTGGAGAAGGCAAGGGAGAAAATGTGCTTATACCACGCATCCCAATTATACATAATAACTTTCCATTTAATTTTAGACGTCTGCAGTTCCCCAAAAGAGTTGCGTGTTCAATGACTCTCAACAAATCAGAGGGTCAAACCTTAAAGGTAGCAGGAATACATTTGGGAATGCCATGTTTTTCCCACGGTCAGCTCTAAGTAGCTTGCTCACGTGTTTCTAAATCGCAAAATCTGCATGTTTACAATGAATGAAAAAACGTTTAACGTAGTTTATAGGAGTATATTGCAGTTAACAGAAGTCTAAAAAATATAATTAATACTCATACAACAGAATAGGGTATCATTTCTAAATATATATACGCAGACGAAGTCGCGGGTAGCCGCTAGTGATGTATAAACTTCATTTGTTCAGGTGGAGCTATCTTTCAAAACTGCAAACTAATGATAGTGACAATTTTGAAATTCAATATATTATTGTGCACTTTCAACAAAAGTTGTGTGTTAAATCGGTCTAACAAATGCTGGTATATGACGTATCATCCAAAAAATTGAAAAAGTACCCATTCTGAAAATAAGAATCCTGCACCAGAAATCTATACTTGTCGGATGCCATTATTGAGTACTGCGAATGTATTGTGTCTGGTGAAATTAGGTGGAAAGGGTCAATATATTATTATAGGGGACACACATAAACAAATAGAGGAACATTATTTCATAATATTTACACTCCTCCCTATCCTTCGGAGAGTAGGCTAAAAATATTTCAAATGTTTGAAGTGAATATTGAATATTTAACTGAAACATATCACTTACACTTAATATATATATAATTTTTTTTTTTTTTGCTGTTTGAAGTAATCTACAAGAAACATATTTTGATAAAATAAATGTGCAAAGGAAAAATCCTTGGTATTTTACACATTTGTTCTGTCTGGGTTAACAAGGATAAAAGTAAAACGGATAAACAAATAATAATATTTCTAATATTTCACTACGTTTTCTACATGAAAATGTAAAAAAAATCAAATGATTTGCGACTTTAAAATCAAAATATTTAAACATCCTCCATGCCTATTTATTATGACCCTAGTGGGCCTTCCTAGTAGTCGATGGGCATGTACAATATTATCACCAAAAACATGGTGGCTTAGACAGATTTACATACCTGTCTACGCGAATAAGTTAGACATATTTTCCACTCGGAAATGTTGTCTCGTCTGTCGCACTATTGTGATCCCAGCACGAGGCGGAGGAATTTCAAACTTAAGCCGGGCATCAGATAAGCCTCTTAGCACTGAGGCGGGGGGTGGAGTAACCATGAATGGACTATGAATGCGAATAAAGCGTTACCCAAGGCCTTGCGGTTCTCCGGGAGCTGTTACGATCGGAGTAGGAAGTGACGTCGTTAGCAAACATGGTGCTGACCTCGGGTCTGCACTTTCGTACTCTTTTCTGTTCTCGCACAAGTAGCAAATCGATCAGGGACAGATAATCTTCGTCACTAGGGATGACCCCTTACGATTCAGGTAGTTCTGTACATTTTTTCCGTTTACGCACTAGGTCGGTCCTTCCACATTAATTTCGTGTTTGATATCCGGCCAAGGCAAATCTTCCTCCTGGCGATGTCGATCAAGTTTGTCGAGATGGCTGGTTATCGGCAGGTAAGCCTCTTCCCTTCGATTCTCGAGAGCCAGTGTGTTAATTTTCGCTAGTAGATATTTCGCAGGAACAGATTCGATAGCCTGCTGCAGCTCAGTCGTCAGTTCGGTTCAGTCTGCCGTCATCCATAGAATGGAATGAACACACAACCATACAAATTCACTCCTTTCCAGTCGGTCGATGCATGCATAAAGGACCTTCTCGCTACGCCTCGCAACATTGGTTTTGGCAGCCAGTTTTGATGTTAATGTATTTAGAAGTGCCTTCAGTTCTTCCCTTCTCCGCACATTCAACATATTGATCAGGTCTATTATCTGTTCCTCCGCACCCCATACATGCTGCTCGATGGCCACCAATTCTTCCACCTATTCATATTTCATGCTCTTGATTTTTTGGCCAAGAATCGACTGGCCCCTGCGAACAGCGATGAGGCGAGCTTCCGTGAACCCATCATCGTCATCGGAGCATAAACCAACTCCAAACTTGGAAATTACATAACTCATGATCAGCATCTTACTATAAACTGATCGAATCCACGCCTGTACCTTCTCTTATGTATCGGTGAATCCTTATCGATCACCAATATGTCATACTCATAGTTATAGCAGAAAGAACACATATTCTTAAACTCTGCGAACATCATATCCGTATTGATGTGATCATTGTACACATGCCGCAAGTTCGTATCATCCTTGATAAACAAAACGAGGAAATTCACATTTTCGTGTAGTAACCGTTTTGGCACATGCGAATAAGTTTGTCTCAAGTAAACACAGTCCATGCTCAAATGCCATTCGATGCTACTGTACTCCTTGTTGAATGTCTGTTTCTCACATGACACATAATCGAAAATAAACACCGGGTTTGGCAATGCTTCGCTCGGTGGCATGGCAGCTTCCTTATCGCTGCAAGGGAAATAGTGTAAGCCTTCTATGGCCTGCAGTGCACATGTCAGATGCAGGTATTTCGGTTACTGGAGCGATTTGGAGTAGAGTTACACTTTCTCTAACCTAAGACCATTTGGCTCCTCCAAAATGCTGAGAAGCACACACATCTTACCACAACCCGACAGTTGGCAAGCTAGTCCTCTCATGGTATTGGGCAATAGCGTGCCATTACGTGCATTGTGTGAGGTTTTGACATCTTCCTCGGTGATGCAGATGGGAAGACTAACATATTGCTTGATTATATCCATGATACTGAAACGAAAACGTATAAATTTGTAGTATTTATCTGTTTGTAATGCTGTAGCATGTGACAACTCGTAGATGAATGATAAAATCTGGAAGAGGGATCGTCGATATACTGATCAACAATCTAAATTTCGAGCTGCACATTCCTGGATACAGGTACTGCAGGCCAGGAACCAACCTATCTAAAAGGTTGGCACATGGAGATATGAGCATTAATATGCTGGACGAGGCGTGCAAGTAGCACGATATCGTCTATTCCCAGCACAAGGATCTGCAAGGAAGGCACCAGGCAGACAAGATACTGGCGCATAAGGCGGACGAAATACATCACGCAATGGACACCGTACTCGGTGAAAAATAGCCAAGTGGGGCCTTTCCAACGCGATAAAGCCAAGGTGAAGATAGGCATGAAGGCGGAGAAAGCGAGACAAAGTTCCAAGAGAAGAGGGATGAAAAAGATGGGAAGAATCCTTCCCGCCTTGCTACCTGCAATCGGTGCTCTGGGCGGTATTGACGGGACCGTAAAGAATATCGTTAGCACGTTGAAATGAGCCTCGAACGAACGTAAGCAATTGGAGGAAAACCGTCGCCACAACCATAAACTGGAAGCTTCTGCCATGGGTAAAATAAACGGCCAAAGACTTTACATACGACGGCCCTACCGATGAGGAGGTGAGGGAAAGAAAAAGTGTCGCAGCAGGAGGAGGCACTAATGAAATCTCTACCTAAACGGCCACTCACGAACGTCGATTTGGAACTCTTTGCACCCAAATTGAAAACACCTCATTTTCACAGTGTGTTCATGTGAGATTCTTTGCCCACAAACAAAATGTGACGAATGTTCTGTAATCAACATAGACACGACAGCCAGGCTCGTTACACACTGGGTAAAGTATGTCAAATATGGTCAATGTGCAATGTACTATGACAGTTTCGGTAATTTGCGTCCAATACCCGAACTGCAGTGGTATCTGAATAATTGCAAACTGAAATACATCTACGAGATGGAGCAGATGCTGAACACATGGAATTGCGGACACTTGTGTCTTCGATTTCTGGCATGGTGGAATAAAAAAAAATCAAAGGCGAATATTTGTTCATTAACCTTTTTACATAAAAGTTGTTTGCCCCTATATTCCCCAGTCATTTTGTAGGTGTCCATCATTCTAAGTGGTAAGACATCCGAGATGTAGGCGAAGTTTTACTCGCCCTTGGAGCTGGAAGGTGAGTAGGTCATCGGACTTACAGATTTTCAAACTTACAACTCTACACCCACAGCACATACGAACTGAAGTACATCGCCAATTCTATAAATAAATCAGTGCCATCAGACATGACTTTCGAACGACGCAGTAACCCAAACATGCTGAAGGCAGAAATATTTTGCAGTACCGATATCGATTTCATTGATCCAGATATCATCGGGCCAATGCTGGGGATCGATATGCGAATCTATGAAGCTTGTAAATCGCACGAATCTTCGCGACAGGTGAACATGTTTCCGGTGAACGTGAAATGCATGAACTGTAATTTGGTGAGCGGCGGTTACGTCAATAGTATAACCAGCAATACACTGCACGAATTCGCTCCGATGGCCTCACCAGAATAAAAACTGGTCGAAGGTCCAAAAAGCATCATTTATATTCCCGTGATCTGAAAGAGCAAACACGAAGTTGTTGTCAGGATCTTTAATCAGGACAATAAGCAGATATATTTCAGGAACGAAGAAATCACTTCGTGTCTGCACCTGAAACGATGGGATTGTGTTTCGCTAGGTGTACCATACATAAAGTCGAACACAGCACCTAATCTGGTACCAGAAGAGCTCGAGATATTGGCGTGCTAACATGTGCCAACGAGCAGTTTCTATGCAGCATAGGGTTAAAAGAGAACAGGCATGGAAAACGACAATGTATTGAATGTGACCCAGCAGGCAGAATTCGATGACAGATTCGACAAGTTTCAGCTGCATTGCTACCAGCCATATCTGACTGGCCCCTAGGACCTCGGGTATGAGATTTGAATTTCGATATAGCATCACAATATATACACCCTGCCTTCACAATGATTCCTGAACATCCCAGTTATGATCACATAACAAAGGACGGGATCAAACCCACCACCGCCGCATTCGTTCGCAATGGTATATACCACCTTTTCGTGCGAGTAATGTACGAACTGAACGGTGTTACTACTGGCGAAATACGGGATGTAGGCATAACCTCCAACATAAAAAACTCCCTTTCGCTCATGCCTAACAATCTTGACATGGTAAAAATGGCAGGCTAGGGAATGGAAGATGGCTACAAAGTTTCCATCTTCGCATAATGCAAGTTCGAGGTGAGTATGCCACTGTCGATGTTACTGGGTTTCGCTGAAGATTATAGGAAGATAATAATAGGAGCCCAGCAAGAACTGGTGATAATGATAGCCACCTCACATCTGTATGCAGTGTTGGGAGCCGGAGAAAACCCGCAGCCCATAGCTGTAACCCTGACCAACATAGAGTGGTTCGTTCCCCACATGACTCCGAGCACCCGAGAATACTTGAAGCTACTGAACTACATCAAGAAAGACAAAATAAACTACATAACCTTCAGGAGTTGGAGATTGGTTACTTGCCCGGTCCTGTCATCAGCCATTCGAAACCACTGGGTCGTGAAGACATCTTGAAGCATGTAAAAATCCTGTAGCGTCGAACTGATACAAAAATATTATTGAATAGCAAAAGCTATCCTTACATGGATTTGAACACCTCATTCATCCAAAAAGGATTTGCTTTGCTGTATTATCTGTCACTCAGTTTCAAGCCTCATACTACGGGCGCGAGTCCTTCCTCGTCCTGAGCCCAGAAATATCAATGAAACAGCGCCATTGCTGGTCTTTGACATATCTAAACAAAACGAGCGTGTTCAAAATGGCGTGGTGGATTGTCGTATAGAAATTATTTCCAAGGAAAACATTCCTGTGAAGACTGCTGCATACTGTTTGATTTTGCAGGACCTAGTAGTGAGCTACGACTGCTTTTCGGGGATGGTAAACACGGCGAGCTAAGAATATATCAACCGGATGATCATCGCTTCTCACCTCAGTTCATATCAAGATGTACTGTAATCGTCATGACAATGGGCTCAAAGAGATCACAGTGTCCTACGACGACGATGGAAAATTGTGCCCGCGCTCCTCGCCTCCCCCTTATTTGAGGAAACTCTTCGATGAGAAAAGCAAGCAGACGAACGACTGGCTAACCAAGTGCTACACGGACTAAAGTTTGATGAAGGCAAGATTCCGTACCACCAAGTAGGAAAAATGCTGCGCGATTTTCTGATGCAGTTTCAGCAAGGACAGCTTTACGTTGCAGGGCCTGAGCAGAAAAAATGTCTTTGCGACTTGTGTAAAAACGAATTGGAAATCATCGATGTGCAGTTTGAGTATAGCTGTCCTTCGCTGCGCAAGCTGGCGACAATTTACGACTACCAGCAGTAGCACGCCTGCGACAGGCCAGAACCTGACTGGACAAATGCGTGAAGGAACGCACAGCTGCTGCTTAACTAGTGTGCTTCGTCCATGGACCGTGAAACTGCTGGCAATGACTAGACATGAAGTCACCCGAAATATAAGAAAATTTAGTTGTTCACATGGTTGCACATCTGACCGGCACCCACAGTATATAAGATGAGAAAAATCGGTGCTCTCATTTAGTCGCTGCCTTGTAGTATGATCGTCACATTACTCCATCCTGTCCTAGGAACATTCTTGCAAGTGCCGAGCCTAACTATGGCGGTATTGAATACTTTTTCATCGCAGAAGAGTAATATATGCTCACCTACACCGAGACCTGCGATGGCGGCAAGCAGTATTGGCATTTCGCGCATTATCCAGTCGTCTAAGAACCAACTCAGACTCAAATGGATTGTCTGAGAAAATCAGCCTACTTCGTGTTCCAAATGACGCCGCAGAAACAGCTGCCCTGCACCACCGACCAAATCATCGCCTCGGCCCAGACGCCTGCTACCACCCGTGTACCAGAATGTGCCTTGCAGCTGCCCCAGGTGGGGCACGAACCTTCCCAGCATCCCGGGCTCAAGATAGATTCTGCCAGTCAGGCGACCAGATGTACCGAGTGCACCGTCGGCGCCAGACACTCATGACGCTACCCACCACGGTTTTTTCTGCCTCCATCTCGGGAAACGAACCTGCACCTACTCGTCGACGCCGCCCAGCAGTGTGTATTCCTGGAGCTGTTGATGCCGGACCTGCTGTTGGCGGTGGTCATACCATTGGCGTATTGGAAGTTGTGGAGTCAACTGTTAAATACATGCAAGATCTGCAGTGTGGCTATGATAAGGTGGATGACCAACTGGCGACCGGGGGTGTGAGTGGCCGAGACGACATACATCGTCATGATCCTGAGACCAATGCTGTCTTACGCAGGAAGCTAATGCAATGTTTACCATCATTCGAGAACTGCTTAGCCTTGCACGTGACAGTCTACTAAAATAGTGCAATGTGTACATTTTTCGGTTAACCAGATACAAAAAATATATGGAAACGTTACAATTTCGAAAATGTAAGATTACCTATGCTTGTATTTTGTGTTCTGTATTTACTGTGTACTAAATAAATAGTGTATGAAAATGTATTTAAGTGTTTAATAAATTTTTTGATTTTGTCTTTTTTTTTATATTAAAAGTCTTTACTAAATCTTGTATGTGATCAAAATAGCTTTTCAATAATAATTTTTTTAATAACTCCCTAATGAGCGAAATTATTATCTAACTGAATAAACAATATTTTTTTCTGGGATAGTTCCCGGATTTCTGTGGCGGAAGATGGTGCTGGTTGGTGGGTTTTCTCGGGAATTTCCCGTTTCCCCTGCTTTTTCATTCCGGTACTGCTCCATAATCCCCTCGCTTCACCCTCATCGGCTTTTCAGACAATGAGAGAGTGATCATTGTGGTGTTACTAGCATTTGAAATGTATTCTGCATTCGTTATCGAAGTTTCTTCTTCGACTAACATATTATGCACTCAGAGGATTGAATAACTGTTATGTCAGGGGTGTGCATTTTTTATTTTTACCAGTTGGAATAGATCGGAATGGATTATTGATTAGTGATGATGTTCGGAGAATTACTACAGACACGATAGTTGTAGCCATACTAAAAGTAAAACGATAACTGTCTCCAAAATATAATTACATAATTTTCATTGCCCTAACAAAGTTACTTTTTCACTATTAATCTCAAACGTAAGTAATGGNATAATTTTCATTGCCCTAACAAAGTTACTTTTTCACTATTAATCTCAAACGTAAGTAATGGCAAAAAATGTATAATTCCAAGATCATGACCAAATGTTTCCTTAAAACACGTAACAATAATAGTAAAAAAAAAAAATTATAAGTGCCTTGGATTCAGAGAGTTTTGAAATAAAGGGTAGTGGATTTTTTTTCCCGTGATAAATATCTGCCCTATTCATCATCTGTGGAATAGCGATTCACCGGTTGAGTATTCTGACCAGGGAACTAACAGCTATGTACAGTCACGAAGAAACCAGCATATTCGTGATAATACGCCAGCTCGGCTTGCAAGCAGCCGTCAGTCGCTAGTGTTCTGTAATATGCTGCAGGAATACTTACAGGTTGTTCACGATAAACTGACCACTTTTGAAAGCCATGCTTAAGATATACTTTTAAGCAAATTGTGTATTCTTACACCACATGTAAATTTAACATTTTAATGTGCCTAATCACTTTATTCGTGCACCGTTCAAATGAAAGTAGAAAATTGATAGTCAAGTAAAAATTAAACAAACTTGCTAATTCTTAGTCTTACAAGCATTCGAATAGCCAGCGGGTTATATAGGGGATCTCCCACTTCCCCACCCTTCATTATAGTGCTGTGGACTCACGCCGTTTCGCCCCCATTGGCTCTCAAAACCTCGATGTTAAGAGACGTCCAAATCTCTTCACTCACTCTTCATGCATATTTTCTATTTATTATTTTCTAGAATTTTTTAAATTAATAATTCTAAGTTTTAATTGTTTTTCTAACCCTTTCTTATACACTTAAGTTTATAGTTTCAGGTGTTGCTTACTTAAGTCAACACAACCCTTGTTCGGTTATCACTTTTGGCTGTATGATCGGCTTCAGTAATCTGAATTAATTATGATCTAGATAAGTAATACTTTTTGCGAATCATTTACCCATATGTTATAACATTAATCATTACAAGCTCAAATTTTCTTAAACGTACATTTTCTTAAATGTACACAATTGCATCCACTGTGTCTGAATGGATTAAGCATTAATTAAATGCTAAAGGCTTCTGTAATATGTTTTTAATGTGAAAAAAGCTATTGAAACTTTAATTAAAACGTAATTTGCTTTCTCCAGCTTAGAAACAAATTCAAGTGTTCACTACCACCGAGAAATAAAACAGTTTATATTTGAAAAAAAATTGATTTTATACAGTTGGGATATGGGATTTATTGTCTGCACGATATAAAGGTCTGAGCCATTCGCGCGAAATGATGAAACGTAATTTTTTTTTTAAATATATCTGACAGCATTGTGGAAACGTCAAAATTTCACCGAAATTCACAACGCGGGAATTTACTAGCCAAATTTTACATGTTTACAGCGCATCATTTTTTAATTATTTAACGTGTATCTTGTGTTGCATGATGAGTATNGATATGGGATTTATTGTCTGCACGATATAAAGGTCTGAGCCATTCGCGCGAAATGATGAAACGTAATTTTTTTTTAAAATATATCTGACAGCATTGTGGAAACGTCAAAATTTCACCGAAATTCACAACGCGGGAATTTTCTAGCCAAATTTTACATGTTTACAGCGCATCATTTTTTAATTATTTAACGTGTATCTTGTGTTGCATGATGAGTATNCTAGCCAAATTTTACATGTTTACAGCGCATCATTTTTTAATTATTTAACGTGTATCTTGTGTTGCATGATGAGTATATATTTTCCATCTTTGCTCGTGGATATTACACGCAGATTCTAATATTATAGCTCATTCCGAAGCCTTGCATGCGTTCCCTATAATTATTTAATTGTATTCTGCACACAAACTATGAAAGACCTTGTTCTGTAAGTAACGCAAATATTTTGTGTACAGTCAAGCGGTAGGAAGATTTTTACAAGTAATTCTGCTGTTTAAAGATCTACTCGAATTAATACTTCGAAAGGGGTTTGTAGACCGTAAAATACATTTAATTGTAAGACTTTTTGTTTATACTTTACGATTTGAACAACATTCACAATGCGGGAGTTTTGGGCTGAATGTAATGGCTTGGAGTTGTAGTAGTGTATGTGATATATTATTTAACACGTATCTTGTGTTGCATAATGCGTAAATCTTTCCCAATCTTTGTCTGTTGATGTGACGTGCAAGTTCCGACATTAAAGTCCACTCCGAAGCCTACTCCGAAGTCCTACTTTCATGCAAATAAAATTGAGGACAACGAACCACATTTGTGGGCGTATTTCTTAATAACACGCCTATTTACATTATTGACATATAAAATATGGGCAACAGTTCAATTAAGACAGTAAATTAATGATAAATTATTATACACGACACAGCCTAATACATGTAGTGAATTTTTCAAAACCCGCGAATATAACTGTGTTTCAGACTGTTTGAAAATAATTTATTATATGTGTATTTAATGTATTTACGTATGTAGCATGGATAAAGTTGCCTTTTCAAAACTTGTCACACCAATAACAAAGCTCTTGAACGCAGATAGAAACTGCATTTTATTCAGAGTCGTAACATATTAAGGAGCCTGCCTACCTGAGCTGATTTATTGTGTTTGATGCCGCATATGTTTATGTATCTCCACTTATTTATTTTAAAAATATAGACCAAGGTATATCTCAGTAGATGCTACGAGCGCTATCGTATTTGATTCAAATGTATTAGTGTAAAACTGGTATTTACCATAAAGCTAATATAGTTCGGTTACTAACCCCTTAGAACATGCAGAGTTGGTGGTATCCCTGCTGCGCTTCCAAGCCGCGTGGCTCTCACTGTGTTACCCACGCCTCGAGGCAGTGCGGCCTCACGTCGCGCATTGCTGCGACGGCGACATTCCCCGCCACTGCAGAGATACAGCACGTGTGGCCCTCGTCCGCTGTGAAGGCGACGCCTGCTCTTGTCCGCGCTGCACCGGCCAATGTCTCGACATCAAGACGCTTTTCAAAACTGAAATTAGGATCTGCTGTGACTCTCTTTACGATTATTATTGTATGGGAACTCAGATAATAACTTATAAACCATAATGGCACAAAATTATATGTTATTTTTGTAAATTAAAAATTCTTCACGTTAATACAAGTAATGAGTATTTACGACTACGAGACAAATATATTTGCGTGTGCTTATTAGATCTTTTTTTACAATATATGGTGAACTTATGTCCAGGTGAAGTGACTTCCGTGGTAGGACGTCAGAGAGTTCCCTTTGTAAGTCAAATCGTCTGTTTCACGGGAGACCCTAGCAACGCAGCCTGTCGTTAGGAGAGTGACTGTAGTCTTCCTTTACTTTTTAAGGTATGTGTCTCTGCTCTCTACATGTGTCAGGTTTAAACTATACTCGTTGACTATAAAACACCAAGTAATGTGTCTAGGAAAAATTATTTGTCGCTTTAAAAAAATATATTATTCTAATTCATAAATAACTTACCTATAGTATGGTGTAGTGAAAAAAAATGTTTATATAATATTATATTTTAAAACTTAAAAGCCACTGATGAAAATAAATTTCATATTGTAGAAGAATTCTTAAAAAAAGTTTTTCTACGCAGTGTATAAATATACTTGGAGAGATAGTNAATAAATTTCATATTGTAGAAGAATTCTTAAAAAAAGTTTTTCTACGCAGTGTATAAATATACTTGGAGAGATAGTATTCACACAAACATTCTTGTCATATGTATTTGACTATTAATTTAAAAAAATGTCCAGCTTCGTCAAATTATTTGGCGTTAATGCTATATCCACATTATTAATATTATCCGTGACCATATGNAATAAATTTCATATTGTAGAAGAATTCTTAAAAAAAGTTTTTCTACGCAGTGTATAAATATACTTGGAGAGATAGCATTCACACAAACATTCTTGTCATATGTATTTGACTATTAATTTTAAAAAATGTCCAGCTTCGTCAAATTATTTGGCGTTAATGCTATATCCACATTATTAATATTATCCGTGACCATATGTTGTGGATTTTGTTAACGATATTATTAAAAACAGTAACTACATTTGTTGAAAATATAATTTTTTTTAAAGTGGTGTGTATAGCAAGGATTTTTTTTTTTTCGCTTTTTATAAAACTATTATTCTCATTCATAAATAACTTGCCAATTGTATGGTCCATGAAAAATAATTACATAAGAGTATTTGTTCTGCTTCACAGTTAAGTACTACATTTTTCAAAAAATGTGAATAATTTTTGCTGAGAAGCAGAGCAGTTACACAGAGTTTGTTGGCATATGTATTCAGGCATTAATTATACTTTTCTCCAGCTTCACAACCAAAATTTTTTATTTGCAAATCTGTCGTGACCAAATTATTAAACGTATTAGCTTGTGTGTTGCAGGTTTATTTGCTGAAGTCTTCGGCATGGAGGCCTACCATGTAGACGTGGGAACTTCTGGTGGTTTCCAACTTCCTTCGCCTCCTTCTGTCTCTGGGTAAGTACAATACCGCCACTAGGGTTACATTGTGGTTTTTGCAGCAAATATTTTTCTGCTCACAACAACGGATTTAGTCACAAGACGACCTGCATCCATAATCCTCACAGGGAAGAGGAGCAATTCTGCGGGAAGTGCGAGATGCAGATTGGGCGGAAGGATGACATGGAGCGACATTTGAGGACCTGCAATGGCACAGTGCAGCAGAAAGCAGCTAGCAAATGCAAGTTTTGTAATGTCTCGGATGCCAACACAGCAGATGCCCGAAGGCACGAAAATGGGTGCAAGTTCAACCCGCATAAGAAAACTTTTGCCTGCGAGGACTGTGGGAAAGAATATTCCAGGGCAGACAAGCTGAAAGAGCATGCAAAGAAGTGCATATGCCCGGCCCCCGCCATATAAGAAGGCCAGACGTGATGTTTCCACCCAGCAGTAGTCAGTACCAGAACCAACACCAGCACCTTGACAGAGGATCGTTGTGGAGGCCGGGCAACCGCCAGTCCACGGATTTGTGCTGGCCAAGACTGCATTTAGGGGCAACTTGAAGACATATGTGGCAGAAAATACAAGTGACAAGGCCAAGGACGTATGCACGTATGTGGAAGAAATGAAACAGAGTACCATTGACCAGCTGCAGGAGGGAGTAGTTAAAAATGGATTAATAAAATTCAATTTTTTCTTGGAATGAGAATATGACAAACCTGAGCCCCATGAAAATGAAGTAGACCATCGTGCCTTCAAGACCAAGAATTTGCCTATTTACGATCTATATGATGCGCGAGAAGCTGTGGCGGCCAGCTTAATCAAAATATGCCAAGAAGGGGAGGAGTACATGACAAAGAGATCAGGATGGACACTCACAGCAGTAAAGATAATGCAGCTCAGAATTAATAAATTGGCCACCTGCGCGCATTCAGCTACACCGATTTGCCATTTTCCAGTAAAAATCGGGAAACCATGATAAACGCGACAAACGAGGATCACGAATGCTTCAAGTGGGCCATACTTGCCAGATACATTTAAGGCTGGAATCCTGAAAGAGTAAATTATATATACAGAGAACTGGAAAACATGTTCAACTTCGATGGCATCGAGTTCCCCACACCTCTGCACTAGATAACCTAATTCGAGAAAGAAATCCTGGAGCGACCGTAACTGTATTCATAATTAATAACGAAATGAAGGTGGCACCAAGACGAATCTGTGATGAAGAGAAGCCCATACATTCCGACCCCCTCCTCCTCACCACCCAAGAATATATACACTTCACATACATAAAGAACTTTCCTCTCCTGGCGAGATCTCAAGTGACTACTCACTCAGAAAAAATGCACATTTGTAAAAGGTGTTTTATGTATTACTATGACGAGTTCCGAGTGACAGAAAAGACGGGATAAGAGATGCTGGTGGAGCACAAAAAGTATTACAGCCCTCATTCTCCTGCACGTATTGAAATGTCAACCCACGCAAGAAGGAAAGAAGGCCAACCCTCAAATTTAATAATTATAATAATGCAGACAAGATGCCTATCGTCATCTACGCCAATTTCGAGGCCATTCTTACGCCTGTTCAAACCTGCCAGGCCGAACGCCAGACATTCAGCACGCACTCTTATCAGAAGCAAGAGGCCTATAGCTTTTACAATTATGTTCAAGTCGACCACGACATCATCCCTGCCACCATAACCACAAACCAGCCAATGGAGACGAAAATTTACACTGGAGAAGATACTGCCAAGAAATGTACCGAGGAAATCGTGGACGATGGAAATAAAGTAAAGGAAATGTATGAAACAAGTGAACCCATGAAGCCGCTCAGCAACTTGGAACAATTGAATAATGATATGACAGTTACCTTCTGCTACTGCGAAGAAAAATTCACAACTGACAACTGGAAGGCAATGGACTCTGACCACTTCACCAGGAACAACATTGGAGCCTCCTGCAATTACTGCAATAAACTCCACGCCATCCTAAAGATTACCTTTCTTATTCCACAACTTGATGTATGACGAGAACTTTATTATACAACTTGTGGACTACGACAAAGAAAATATATTCATTACCCCGCATACAGAGGAGAAATTAATCACGTTCACGAAATCGCTGGGGGTGAGATTATCACTCCAATTCATCGACACCTTCCACTTCATGTCTGGCAGCGTTGCCACCCTCGCCGAAAACCTGCCAAGAGACCAGCTGAGAAATACAGCAAAGTTCTTCAGCCCAGACGAGTTGGAATTAGTAGGGAGAAAGGAAGTGTTCCCCTATGATTACGCAGACAGCCTGCAGAAACTTGAAGAGACGTGGCTGCCCACAGTGATACATTTTATAACAGAGTGACGGACACGGCCATAAGTGAAGAAGATTATGCTCATGCACTTAAAGTCTGGGAAAAATTTGACTCTAAGACCAAATAAGATTATTCTAACATTTATTTGAAGATTGATGTTTGGTTTTTGTAAGATGTATTTGAATACATTAGGAAACTGTGCCTGGAAACCTGTAGCCTGGACCGTGTCCGTTACGTGAGCGCGCCGGGCTTCTCGTTCGATGCAATGTTGAAGCACGCCAAGGTCGAGCTGGAACTGCTTACAGATTACGACAAATATTTATTCATTGAAGAAGGCAAAAGAGGTGGAGTGGTCCAACGTGTGAGGCGTCATGCAAAAGCAATAACAAGTACATTCCGTCCACGCATGATGCCAGCAAGGCGCCCGTATACCTCCAGCACATAAACGCGAACAAGTTGTACGGTTGGGCAATGTCTCTGCCCCTCCCCGTGCATGACTTCCAGTGGGTGAGCACCGACATCAATGTAATGGTTGTGCTAGATGATGGTGTGCTTGGATATGTGCTGGAGGTAGACGTAGATTATCCTGCGGAACTCCATGACTCGCGCAAAGACCTGCCATTCTTGCCCATCAAGTGTTTTCTAGGTGGCATGAAATAAAAATTATTGACGATGTAGCAAGTAATGAATGTACATTATATCAACTTGAAGCAAGAAATTGAACATGGGCTCAAAGTAACCAAAATCCATCGTGTGCTGCAATTCGAGCAAGAGGCATGGCTCAAGCCCTACATAGACCTCAACATTGAAAAAGGCAGGTAGTCAGCAGTGATTATGAAAAAGTTTAAGTTGATGAACAACGTAACATTTGGAAAATTTATGGATAATAAGAGGAATTGGCAAGTAATGTAATTAGTGTGTAATGAAAGAAAACTGAATAAATTGATATCCATGTCCACCTTCAAGTGCAGGATGATTTACGACGAAAACCTATCCCTGATGAAAATGGAAAAATAAATTATATTGTTTGATAAACCTATTTACGCAGGATTTTCAGTGCTCGACTTGTCCAAAACATTAATGTATAGCTTACATCCCAAAATGAGAAATAAGTAAAAATAAAACATTAATCTACTCTGTATAGATACTGACTCATTAATTCATGAAATTGGAACAGAGGATTATTATGCAGACCTGGCCGCAGACCCCACGCTCATGGAAGAGATGGATGCCAGCTCCTATCCACCCAATTATCCCTGCTACTCCTCCACCAACAGGAAAGTGGTGGGGAAATTGAGAGACGAGTGCGGTGGCGAACTGATGAGCGACTTCGTGGGGCTGTGTGCCAAAATATATGTGAGTTATGTATTTGGTGGCACAGTAACCAAGAAGGCAGAAGGAATTCAGAAGACCTGACTGAAAAACAAAATTGCATTTGAAGATAACTAAAGAGTGTTGAAGCAGCAGGAAGTCGTGCGTGTAACCATGAATAAAATGAGATCATACCACCACGAAGTTTACACCCAGTGTGTGAACAAAGTCGAGCTCACATGGCACGACAAGAAACGGATATTGGACGGCGGAATACTGACAAAGCCATAAGGATATAAGTAATGAAAAAATTAATACTGTATTATATGATTATATTGGGTAGAAATTAAAAATAAATGAAGGAAAAAGAGAAGAAGAGAAGAAAATAAGAGAAGTGTATTACTATGTCTATCCAATATATGCATATGGTGTTGTATGTATGTAAAATTTGGATTTTTGTAGCTACTACTGACAGCATGCTAGAGCACATTAAATTTTAAATTTATATCTTGTCAGGTGTGTCACATTTAGTGTGATGGAGGTTTAGTTAGCCATTGCGTCTTTACAATTGATGATGAAGATGATTGAAGCAATGAATAGGCGGGGGGCTGGCATCTTCAAAATAACGTGTCTTTCCATGGGTGGATGGTGAATGAAGACGGGATGTAAGGGCTAGAAGGTGTCACATCGCAAGCGATTTCACATCTCCCACATCCACCAGCTAGAAAAATATAATTTGCTTTTTTCCCTGGGGGCATGGGCGGAAGTTTTAAATCTAAAGCGATTTCACTCCTCACCATTTACCCTTAGCAAAAAATAATTATTCACTTTAGGTGAAAATCATTACTGTTTTTACAACACGCACGCATGTATCCTGACACACTGCTACAGATGTCATCATGAGAGAGACTATAGATTGTTGCAACTAGTATTTCACTTCGGATATTTCGCTTGTGCACCCCTGCATAGGGATTTTGGGCTGCAACTTCCGTTTGGGCCTCCGCCCAGGGTTTAAAGTCAATTCCTGGGGGTTCCAACCCTTATCCTTTACCGGGGTTGTGGGAGTGAAATATTTTTTGTTGTCACATATTGGCCCATTGTAACAACTAGAGGTGGTGTTGTTCCTACCCACCCAATCTATCAACTGCTTTTATTTTCTTCCTCCCTATCTACAATTCTTTCGTTCACTTACTTTATACTGTTTTCTTTATTCTTTATGTCTCTTCCGTCCAAGGTCTTATTTTGTCCTATAGCGTTGTAACCCACCTACAGAGCTCATTTTTGCAACACCATGGAGATTTAAAATATGTGTTTTATATCTCTGTAGTACTATAGGAGTGTACTTTATTGCTCCGTAGCCGGCTGGAGACGCGCGTAAGGTAGCTTTAGCAGCCACGCGAGTGGTAAAGTGGGAGGGCGATGCTGAAAATTACACCAGTTCCAGACCGAATGATGAATGAGCAGTTCCCAACCTAAGGATTGATAAGCAGTTCCAAACTGAAGGATGGATGACTGGCACAAGAAAAAAAAATGCCTTTAATAAAAAAATATATATGTAAATAAAAACTGAATTATAAAAAATTTATAAAAAAAATTTTAATTCTAAGGTATATTTTTTAAAAGAAAGAAAATATTTCAAAATATACTTATGAAAAAATGTATTTAAAAAATAATTATGAATGTATGAAAAGATTCTTATTGCATGTCTACGACTATATGCAAATCATATTATTGCTGGTATATGTAAGCCTGGGATAGCCAAAAAAAAACTTATAAAAAATAATTACCATAGATAAGAATAATTACAACAAAATATTTATCCGTCCCTGCACACACACGCTATTAATTCTTTTAAAACCTTGCCCTATCGCAGTGGTTCCCAAACTATTCGAGACCATTGCCCCTGAAAATTGTAGAAAGTAGTATTTACCCCCTTTAAGAAAATAAACAAATTAAATAGTATCCACATTTATTTAACAAAAAAATGCACCTTTTAATATAAGTTGAAAGTAAAAAAGACATAAAAAAGTCGATGCGACGGTTGGTGTTGCTTTTTTGTAAAATCTTCTTAATATTTGGCTTTGTTTCCGTCAGGGCATATCGCAAGTCGTGTTCAACATTCAGTCTGTTCCTTGATTTTGTCTTCATGGCCACCATCGCTGAAAATCCACTTTCACACCTATAAGAAGTTGCGAAATTAATTAATATTTTAAGAGCTCTGTCAGCAATAATAGGGTCCTCCCCATCAACTTTTGCCCAAAATGTTGAAAGCTCGTGGCTTTCAAAATCCACCTTCAATGTATTGTCTTCGCGCAGCCCAAGGAATTCTACTTAAGCGGGTATATCACTATCTGAGAAAATAGATTCATCCACTGAAAAAGGTCTCGAAACCCAAGCATTTGTTTGACGATTTCCTAAATCGGGAAAATAGTTATTGATGGAATTAATCAAGGAAGATATCTGTTAAGTGATGTAATTTGTGAATGTGCATTTTTCATCATTTCCCACGAACAGCGTGGCTAATTCTGTGATCATTGATACATCCTCAACCTCAACCCTGCGTTGGTAGAGTTGGAGTTTTCGGAGAAAACTAGCAACTTTATCTTGAGCTGTCAAGACATTCACCATGTTCCCTTGTAAAGACAGGTACAGCATATTTATTTCTCCGAAAAAATCTGCGGGGTACGCAAGCTTTACAATAAATATTTTGCCTTTATTTTCACGTGAAGTTCTCTCTCTCTTTGGCTGTTTTGATCCTTTCCAGAAATAAAGCGATTTCTTCCCGGAGTTCAAGTACCCGGTGCAACACTCTACCCCGCGATAACCAGTGTACTTCTGTGTGAAACAGAATCATGTCAAATTTGGCTCCAACTTCTTGTCATAGAACTTTAAAATTATTGTGTTTGTCTCACTACCTCGGATATGATGGACAATTTTTACAATGTCAGAGAATACGTTCATTTAATCAGGTGGAAATGTTTTTACTGCCAAAGTATAACGAACATGGCATGGGAAGCAACTGCCTTTACCAATGTTTGGAATCCTGAGCGAACCCCCATCACAGATGGTGCACCATCTGTGCAAACGCCGATCAACTTCAACCATTGGAGTTCGTTGTCCTCTATAAATTTTTCAAAGTTTGAAACACATCTTCTCCACGAGTAGTGGTGCTCAGTGATTCGGAAAATAAGTATTCTTCTATGAATTGGTTATGTATTATGTACCGAACATATACAAGCAATTGGGAACAAGATGCAACATCTGTTGACTCATCTAACTGAAGTGCAAAGTAGGGGCTGGACTTTATTTCAGTGAGCACTGTGTCCAAAATATCCATGCTCATCTCTTCTATGCGACTTTTGATAATGTTGTTAGAATGCGTTATTTCGTTTATCTTACCCGTGTGTTGCTCTCCAAGAACTAGCTTCACTACGTCCAGCAAACAGGGTTTGATAAGTTCCTTAACTATGGTGTGAAGCTTTTTTTCTCTGAAATGTGGAGAGCTATTCGATAACAAGCCTCAAGACCAGCTTCATTTGATTTTAAAAAAAGTGCCTGTTGAATCCATGCGCAAAGATTTTAGAATAGATTGTTTTCTTTTAAAAATTCGAGATCTTCCTCCTTGAAGCCTGGATGACTTCTTTCAAGGTGATCTTTTAATTTGCTTGGCTTCATACTCTCCGAACTAAGCACTTTATTACATAGCACACATAGAGGTTTTTCGATTCCTTGAACAACAATTTGAATGAAACCCCATTGCAGATAAGCTTCTTGGTATGACCACTTTTTTGAAGGTGGCATGGTTTCTGAAATCAAGAGTGTTATTGAAAAATATTTAAGACTTAAGTATACTTGCACCTTAAGCTAAATATATGAAACTTGTTTTATATGTACCTCTTATACTTGATTAGGTGCGTTTTCGAAACTGAATTCACGTGCAGAGCGTACTACTGTTTGGCCTGTCTCATCCAGCGTGAAGTGAACATGTCTGTATTCGATGTAATTGATTGCTCGACTGACTGAACGAACTAAGAAAACAAAAGCGGTGGCGCGCAGGGGTAAGTATGCGCGCGGGCAGAAGCAAAGTGAGTGAGCGCGGGAGGCGGCCAGTGAATCGCATCACACTTCATACTATTTCTCGAAGCCGCGGGAAAATGAATGAATCGCGACGCCACCATCCCGTTAATGCCCTCTGTGTGGCGCCGCACTAAAAAGCCTTAGCTAAACCTCTTGCTCGTTACCACTCAGGAAAAACGGTTTTACCCCCAAGGGGGTAATTACCCCCAGGTTAGGAACCACTACCCTAGCGCATGTCGCGATAACTGTGTGGTCTAAATCGTCTGCATGACGACCCAAGGTTCGGCAGTTCGATCCCGCCCTACTCCCGACGATATTTTGAGTTCCGAAATAAAAAGAGCAGCGCCCCTAGTAACCAACTCCAAAACTAAAACCATATGGCGGTCGGAAACAGGATGGAGGCTGTGATGCTATCTAAGATGGCTTATCCAA